>PVJI01002153.1:0-153716 GCA_004026765.1 Micronycteris hirsuta | reverse complement strand
AAATTAACTACAGGTAATAGCCAAAGTCAGAGAGCTTGGTGTCCAAGCTGGTCTACATTGACACCCCAAATATTTATTGCAAATGTACTCTCTGCCAGGCAAGATTATGGGTGCTAGAAACAGTGCAAAGAGCAAAACAAAACAAAATAACCTCCCTTCACTGAGCTGACATTCTAGAGAGAGCTAATTATTCCAAAGAGAAAACCTGAAGTTGGCAGGAGCTTGAGTCCCCAGCCATGTCCCACCAACCTAAAAGCCTTGTTCTGGGCAACTCACACAGTTCCTGGGAGTGGCTAAATACAGTAAATGAAAGAAGAAAAAAGACAAAGAAAATGTATGCTGTCAAAAAGCTTGTCACATATACAGTAAATAATCATTCATTTCTCTTTCAAAAATGCATGAAGGACTACTGTTTGACATGGCATTTTGTAAAAAGCTACTTATCACCCTTATTTTCTGAAAGCCTTTCTTCTCCCTCCTCTCTCCCCTCTGGAAAGACGGGCTTTAGGCAGATAGCTTTCTCAGCCTGCAAGTCCACCTCAATCTACCCATTGTCCCGTAATGTTTTATTTGCTTTCCCAAACCTTGTTTCTGAAACATTTCAGGCTGACAAAAAGGAAAACAGATTTTAAAACAAGTTAGGAAATTAAAGCCTTGCCATGACAGGTTTCTGAAAGGGACCCCTTTCTGCTGCCAGCTCCTCTCCTTAAGGCTTGCGGAAGTCTGGCGGTGCAGCCCGGCAGGCCCAGGTGCCAGGGAGCTGTGTGTGCGCGTGCTCCCTCTCCGAGTCTCTTTTCCCTCTTGATTCTGGAGGCGAGCTAGTGTGTGTGGGCTCTTGCTGCACGAATAATTGCAAGCCAGATGTTTGTTTGGTGGCCATTTGCTATGTTATTTGTTATGTTTGTCATTACTTTGTCACCCATATGCAGGGCTGATTGGTAAATAGATTTGGTTATGATTGATAAGCAATTTTTTCACAGTTAAAACTCTTCTCCAAGACACATCTCTGCAGTGATAGAGTAGTAAAACAGGCTCTTTCGTTGCTTCGGAAATATGCCTTATTTTCTTTTATTATTTTGAGTCAACCTGAGTTCACATACATACAATTCAAAATCCAAACAGCTAAGGGAAGCTGTTTGATATCAGCGGCCTATCATTGCGTGCTTAAATATGAGATAGAAAAAAAGTGAGAGTGTTTTTGGAAAACTTCAGTGAATGCATAATTGGGAGAAATAACCACTAGAAACAAGGCTGAGAGAAAATTCAACTTACTCGAACATTTTTTCCTTGTTTAAAAAAGTTTTGTTTTCCTTCCTTCTTTCCATATAAATGCATAAAAATATTATTTCAGTAAATTTCCTTCTTTTGATTTATCATATGGATCATGGAAAAATATGATTTTAAAGTTGGTTGCTTCTCATACACAGTTAAAAACTAAGAGTGCCAAATGAATACTGGGTGGGGGCAAAAGTAGTTTTATAGTTGTTCGTATGAGAAATAGTATAATAATTAACAAATTATAATACAAGAATAAACTCTATGTTTGTGTGCTCAAACCTATAAACTCGCTTGTGCATATAAATAACAAACTCTTACAAAGAGAAATTCTTCTTTTATAACTAGAACACCTCTCCCAGGACTAAGTCTTTGTTAGTAAGATAAATTCTGGCAATGGATTTCAGAGTAAAGACCTCAGTGTTTGTTTCTATTCTTGAGGAAACAAATAAAATGCTGACAGAGAGTGCTATAATGTGCCATCGTTGTTTAGAAATAAGGTACCTTCCAGAGTGTTCTTTATTGCCTTTTGAGGGTTGGATATTGCTGTCCTTGGCCACTCTACCAGAGAACATGCAGCTTTACAAAACAGCAGCGGCACTGTTAGAGCCATTCGAGCCCCGCCTGAACGCTACATATGCTCTATTAAAATGTCAAACGTTTGGGAATATTGGAGTGATTATACTACCGTGTCATTATGTTCACATAGGTTTGAGCCTTTATATATGGGATTTAAAAGAGTAGAAGAATACGTTTGCCATTGTCCTTCATACCTTCTTATTGTCTATAAAATTGCAACCCCATGTCAAAAGCTATTTCAAGTGCTATTCTTTTAGATAATAAGTGGGAGCATTATTTTGATACATGCTTGCTTCATTGAATCTGGATGTTAAAATGTCTAATACTTCACATGCAAACTACAGTAGCTTTGCCTTCCAGTCCTGAGGACAGAACAGGGAATGGGATAGGAAAATCACATAACTTTCAGGTCCTGGTGAAAGGCTGCTTGGTTGTGAGGGAAACGCAGATATGTGGAGATGACAGGAATGACAAATGGAAAGGGAGTCTGTCACTAAATCACAGAGCAGAAGAAGGCTTTAGAGCAGCATTCCCGGCTCTGGCTGCACAATAGAATCATCTTGGAATGTTCCAGTTTCTGGGAGTGAGTAGTATGCAAGTTAAGACCATAGAAATTGGTATGTAGGACATAAAAATAGATTTATAACCCAGAGCCTTTCTCTGTGCTTTTTAAAAAACCTGTACATGTTCAACAGTCATACCTTTCTTTGTTTTGGTGGGGATTGCATGGGGTGAGGGTATAGATTACCTGTCATTTACCCTGAGTAGGCATCCAGTAAATGCTTGGTTGCTAATCCAACTTCGTTTTCAGCGGCAGCCCTGTGGAGTTGAGTTGAATGGTGCCTATACCTGGGGGTAGGCGTGCATGTATATGTAATGCTCTGTATGAATAAAAAGCAAGACTGGTTCTTTCAGAAATGTTCTCTCCATTATGATTAAAGATAAAAATAAAAAATATAAGTTTCCGCAAATGCTGCAAGTGACTTTTTCTTACAGTGTAACCTTTTACATTTTCAATAGCATTTGTTTGTCTTTCTTGAAAAAGTCCTCCATTCAAGGACCACATTGCAACCACAGATCATTTAGGTATATTTGTAGATGATAGACATTTGAAATTACTGTGACAGGTGTCTTCACATTGTTTCCACTAGTCCGATAAAAAGCATATTGCCAAAGAGTGTGGAGGACTTGAATTCCTTAGAATAAATCTGAAGCACCCTTTCAAAATGAGAATTGCTACAAAGAAGCATTTTGGAAAGAGGTGGGGGTGAGGTGAACCGTTCTTCAGATGAAAATACGGTTCAGTAAAACAAATGTGTTTCTTTAATGGGGACTTTATATACTGTGCTTTAACTGATGTATCATAACTGTGGTCCTTAGAATTGTTTTCTGCCAACCATCTGCATGCTGGCCCCAGGAAGCCCAGAAGAGAGCCAGTGAAAACAACTCCATGCAGGCTCCTGGTGAACTATTTCAATATATTTCAAAATAAGAAGTGAGACTTTATTTAAGAGACAAAGAAATACTAAAGGCTGAAGACTAAAAAGTACAGAGAATCTCTTTTATAGATGATGGTCCATCAGTGCCAGCATTAATGTGTAAAACCAGTCAGTGGCAGCTGTGTAAGTAATTTATGTGGGAGTAAAAATTGGTTTTATATTACTTTTGCTGTGGAAGATAACATTCCATAAGCATATCATATTTTTAATCTTGACTTAAGAAAAGTACTGCTGCGGCAGTATTTTAAATGAGTTACACTTATCTCTTTGCAAGGAGCTCCTTCTCTTCCTTGCATGTCCTTCCCCTCACATCCACCTTCCCCCACCCAACTCCATCCACCCTTCCCCTTAGCCAAAGGCATTTGTGAAATATGGAAGCGGTTATGTCATGCTGTTATTTGGGGTATGCTTAATAAATGCCTCCTATATTTCAGAGGTGGTCTGAGGAGGTCAGCTAATGCAATTTCACTTTGATTACTTAACTTGAATTTTGGATGCAAAGAACCCTGAACCAATTGCCTGAATTTGTCATAATCATAATTTAGTTATCCACAGCTGCATTATTAGATTTAAGGTACCTTCAAGAGTATATTGATTATTACAGCTCTTGATTATCTAATAACAATATTCATAAGATGCCCTTTTCTCCAGCTCCATTTCCCTGACTCACTGAATGGGAAATGGTTTTAAATTTTCTCCTTATCCAGCCGCAGCTTCCCTCTGAAAGTTAACAGATTACCATGACACAGTGATATAAAGCAAGACCATAGGCCCCTTTGGATGTTATACATTTGTCTCCGTAAATTCTTCCTGCCCCCTTTCAATGCACCCTTCCTGTTACCACAAGAAGTCTACATTATAAACTCAAATACAAACATGACATTCCAGAACTTAACATGCAACAGTGGCTCCTATGGCACATTTTTAAAGAGAGAGGTTGTATGAGGAAGCTCTTGAACCAAAATGTGAATCTTGTTCAGGCTAAATAAAATAATCAAGTGGGAACATTAACATGAACACACACCAACCCCAATAAGTTAATATGTTTCTAAAGCAGTTCTAGTTCCCATTTTGCATTATCATCTAAAGGAAAAAATTGATCATATATGAAATTTTTGTTCAAATGACTTATTAATATTTTTAGCAAAGTGTTTGAGAACCCCCAGACTATTTCAAGAACTAGTCTAAACGGTAGAGATTTACAGTGAACAAGACAGACAAGGGCCTCGCCTTCATGGGGCTCACAGTGTGCTGAGGATACAGGCAGGTGGAGAGACAATGATGCCGCTGTGTGGCAGGGTCTTGGATTGGAGAGAATGGGGTCCTACAGAATCTAGAGAAAGGACACCTAGGGAGAGAATTATCAGAGAAATCTTCCTGAGGAAAGTGACATCCAAGCTGAGACCAAGAAAAAGGGAAGAAATTAACCAGACTGATTGGGATAGCGATCAAGGCAGAAGAGCAAGAGCCCGACATACTCAAGGAATTGGAGAAGTTCTGGATGAAAGAATGAGCAAGGGCAGGGTGGAGTGAAGGCAGGGGAGATGGGAAAGCAATCAGGACCCTACTCATGCAGGGTCACAGTCAGAGAGACACAGGATGAGGGGCGGTTTGTTGACTGTGGTTTTCTAAGTGAGATTTTCAGTAGGCAGGATGATATGATCTAGTGCAGGGTCCCCAGCTTCCTGGCTATGGACTGGTACTGGTCCAGGCCTGTTAGGAACCACGCCACACAGCAAGAGGTGAGCTTGAATGTAATGCACTTGAATCATCCCAAAACCATCCACCGCACCTGGTCCATGAAAAAACAGTCTTCCATGAAACCAGTCCCTGGTGCCAAAAAGGCTGGGGACTGCTGACCTAGTAGGTAATATGTAAGTATAATTAAGAGGTAGCTGAATTTCTTAAGATTTCTTGGTTAGTTTTCTAGAAAAATTTTTGACTTTCTGTCCTGTTATTTATAATTCACTGAATGATATATCTGTAGCTATTTTTCTCAACAAATTTCAGAATTACATACTTAAAATATTATCAATGAATTAGAGTTTTCCTATTCTAATTATCTTTAATTTCTCTGCACATTTTCCAAACAGAAATTGATATAATTGAAAATGTTGTGGCTTGCTCTATAGAAGCACAAAATAAAAAATATAACAGTCTATAGCATTACATTATGAGTCAGTTCTGTGGAAGTTTAATTCCCCATGCTTGTCAAAAGTTGTTAAAATGTTGCTTGCCTTTTTTGAATATAAAATGTGGGCAGACGTAGTAATATATCAAAAAATGACACTTTGTCAAAGAGGGCTTTCATGGGAGAATGTTCTGAATAAAATGTTTTCTTTTAAAAAGAATCCGACCTGTTTAACATTCCAAGGAAAACACAAAAGAACACAAAATGCCTGAACTTACTGCCAGTCACAACAGTCAGTTTCATTTACCCTTTCATACACTTTTTTATATTCCAAAAATTGTTCCCCCAAAGGCATTATCAGTTCTATTCCATGATAACCCTGGTTTGAAGTAAAATAAAAGTAGTTCTGACCCTTCTCCGAATGGATTCCTTTCAGGCTTACTAGCACTTCTAATAGTATGAAGATGATATGGCCGGCTCTGTCTACCAGTAGAGCCAGTGTAATTATATGTGAAGCAACAATTCCCTTATCTGTGAGGAACACTTGCTGCGGTTAACTGCATTTCAGTGTCTGGCAGATGAAATAAAGAATTAAAATCTCAAACTAGTTAGTTTCTCAGGTCTCCCTCACCCCCACCCAGTCATTTTAAAATCTTTTAGCCTAGAGGCAGTGGTAGCTAGAAAAACAGAGAAAACAGATGGTATTTGAAGGCCTTCACAAGACTAACGAAGCAGATGCGCCTGTATGTCTCCCCCCTTCTGGTTCCTCATTGTCCCTCTTCATCAGGATTACTCTGTGATGGTTCCAATCCTTCAGACCTCGTGAAGATGTCCAGTGTTAAGATAGCGACTGATACTTGAAGTATTCAACTTAAAATCAATCAATAATTGGCTTTGATCACAATCTAATATCTAAATAGGAGGGATGTCTGTATTTGTTACCTACGTTCTTTGCAGAAAATGTGCCTAAGTTGAGCTCTTGAGTGGGAATATCTGTCATTCCTTGTTTAGGGAGCCAAGGAGCAAGGCTGAAAGAAACAGAACAGATGGCAGTTGAGGTCACTGAGATCCCGTGTAGCTTCAAGGCATCCTGGTGTGCCACATAATACTACTAGTGTGAAGAAAAGAGAAATATTCTACACAACTTTCCAGAATGTGTAAGCTGAGTCTGGCTTTATAGCCTGAGCAGAATTAAAATTCCTAAAGGGTGGATGGGGATACAGCAGGTTTGAACTAATGTCAGAGAATGTGGGGAATGGATTCCCCCAACTACAGGGGCTCATTATAGAGTAGAAGGCCCAGGTTTTAATAAAATATTTGAAAATTCTGCACATATTGGTATGAGAGGATATTAATATTGGGGACAATAGTTAAGCCACCTTTTAATTAACTCCCACTGGTATGCAAGGGAGAAGTATTTTTTTGTGTGTGGTAGTGGTGCTGGTTGTAAGCATCTCACATTTGAGAATGCCTTAGACCTCTGAGATGGAGAGCTGGGGAGAGTGAGGAGCAGATCTAGGCAGTGAGGCGTCGCACTCTGCCTCCTCCACTTACTATAATAATTATGTGACCCAGGACAAGTGCCTCAGCCTGCCCAAGCCTCACTCTGTTCATCTGTAAAATGGGCCTAATAATACCACCTCATTCAGCATTTAGTTCAGTGCCTAACACATATTCAGTACCTAATAAATGGTATCATTAATAAACAAATGTGCATAGCATAGCAGTTTTGCACACCAAGGAATGTAGGATACTTATGGATGTAGTTTCTCACTGCACCAGGAAACTGACCCTGGATGGCTATGGTAAGTGTTTTAGAAGATTTTCATAGTCTGTGGATCAGGAAAAATAGTTCTACATTACTAGCCATTCTCTCTTGGTTCCTGTGTATATAAGTTATGTTGTTTGTTTAAGTAGAAGTTAAATTCAGAACATTGCCTTGAAAACACTCTCTGATCACATTATTACATTGAGTCAAAGAAAGTGAGGTTCAGGGGCTTGTTGCACACATATGAATCATCGGCCTAAACAAGTAGTTCCTCTTCGATGTACTAAGAGAAAATTTTACTTATTAAATTTAGATCCCTTTAAAGCTTAAACAGTCATATCTTTGATGATAGGATATGATTGCCTGGTAGGTTAAAGAACCTCTCTTATATAGAGAGGAAACATCAATGACATGTGAGCGCGTTTGATTCTACTACATAATGGCCATGCCAGAGAGCCCGCAATCATCACGAACGTCAGTGGCTCTCTGTGGGCTCACAGACATAACCAACAGGAGATGCAAACTGGCTCTGATTTACTTTACTATCAGAATTTCACAGCACTGTTTTGAGCTATTTTACAAATTAATTAATTTCAAAAAGGATGAGGCAGTAACATCAAGGTTTTGTTAATTATGTTTAAATTAAATATAAGCATTTGAAATAATCATTTTAATATAAGAGTCAGGCAAATAATCATTAAAAGTAGACTTGGTAACTTGAGATTTTATTTTGAAATCACTCGTATCTTCTTTTTAGTGAGTTCTTTCCTCTATGAATGAAAGACAAAATGTATTTCTCTGAAGTGGCCCTTAGTAGAAGACAAACTGTTCTTGGGTCAGGGTTATCAATTTGATACTGAATCATTGTAAAACAATTCTGCTTCACTATGGTCTCCTAGATGCAAAACTATAATTACTATTTGTTAAACCATTTCTAACTTGACCTACATTTTAGTCCTATAAACTTCTTAGAAACATCCTAATAATTATAAAGGGTTTATTACTCACAAAAAAATAGACTTATTATGAAAAAATCTTTATGGAGGTTGGAGGACTCTCTGAGGAAGAAAAATTTAAATAACTTTTTGATTTAATTTTTAATTAAAATAATGTATTACAACTTCAATAAAAATGAGGAATAAAACTTTGAATAGCTTAATTTAATAAATTGTAGAAATACAAGTTCTGTCTGGAAAAAGTCCAGCCACTGTTAATATAACAAGAACAGTTTGCACGACATCAATGTAACCTGACAGCCAAGGACAGTGGATTGGAATGCGCATGTGTGAACAATGATGACTTCATTGTACTAGTCAGTGGGGGTGGTAGATGCCATTGAGTGAGCATGTGTACTGTGTGGCCCTCACTTCAAAATGACCGAATGAGTAGAGCAACGAATCTGCATCAAATTTTGAGTTAAGCTTGAACATTCTTCCACAGAAACTATTCAGATGATTCAGAAGGTTGCAGCTATGGGCAACTGGTGATTGGCATCTTCACCACGATAATGTGCCTGCTCATGTATCATATCTCATGCAAAATTTTTCGGTGAAACATCAAATCACCCAGGTGACTCAGCCACCATACAGCCCAGGTTTGGCACCCTGTGACTTCTGGCTTTTCCCAAAACTAAAATCACCTTTGGAAGGGAAAAGATTTCAGACCGTTGATGAGATTCAGTAAAACACGATGGGGCAGCTGATGGCAATTGGGAGAACTGTGTGAGGTCTCAAGGTGCCTACTTTGAAGGAGACTGAGGTGTCACTGTCCTGTGTACAATGTTTGTTATATTTTTTATCTTCTTCAATAAATGTCTTTGTTTTTCATATTATGTGGCTGGATACCATCCAGACAGACTTCATACACTCCAAACTTTATATTTGTAAGAATATACAAATGTATTGATATAATCAAATTTGTGTATATGTTTGTATATGTTTTAAAAATAACCACTGGCACCCTGGCCAGGTGGCTTGCTTTGAGCGTCATCCCATACGTACACCAAAAGGCTGCAGGTTTGATTCCTGGTCAGAGTGCGTATGGGAGACAACCTATTGAACCTAGTGATGTTTCTCTCTCATATCAGTGTCTCTCTCTCTCTCTCTCTACCCCTCTCTCTTTTCTATCTCTCTATCTAAATCAATAAACATATCATTGGGTGAAGATTTTAAAAAACAATAAATAAAAATTAAAAATAACCATTGGCTAATTCTTATATTGGGATGTTACTCCTTTAACATGTACCCTGACACATGGCAGGTGCTTAATAAATATTGGTAAATTCAATGAATAAAAATATTGATAAACTGTATGAAATATCTTTTAAAAGACTCTCTTTTAAAACCATTACTATATCTCACCTTCTACTTTCACCCACTCAACTAGAATAGCTAATAAAGCTGAAGTGCTTCTACTTACAGATTGGAAGGTGGTATGTTTTCCTGTAATCAACTGCTTTTCTGTGTCCTGGAATTACTACAGCTGTTAAGGATCTGAAAGTGAGTAGTGCCTTTCTGGCTTGGATAGGGTGATTTAAAGGCAAGATAGCTTGTTTTGTTCCTTGTATTAAATACCTGCAATTAGTTATTGTCACATTTTTCTTCTGTTGTAAAACTGAACTAATTAAAGGCACTACCCTTAGGGGATGAATTCTACAATAAATGTTGAGTGTCCTCTTGAGTTTAGCATTTTAATTATTCATAATTATAATGATTTCTATTTATTTGAGGATTTTAGAAATAATTCTAGTTTATAAAACAAATTCACAAGCAGCGTAGTTGAGGCTTTGTTTATCTTATGTTGAGGTCAGCAAGCCTATGAATGTGCCAAGAAATTCTCACAAGCACTGGAGCCCATTTTCTGGCTCACGTTGGGCACTATTGACGTGTCGTGTCCTGATACAACTGAAGGCACTTATTTCTACTTGTTCTCTAGAAGTATTTAGACAATGTTGAGATTGTAAAGCAAAGAGCTGACAAGGATTCAAGTGGAAAAACTGGAAATAATGCAATACAGGTTGACTCAGAGAAGAGATACAATAGATTTGATAGCTGGCTATTAACTATATATAAATTTTTAAGGTCTTTCCTTTTGAAAGAAGTTGTGCATGTGTGTGTATGTGCTATGACACCTAAATGTATTTGTATGCAATGGATCCAAGCAAAAATGGATCTTCAAGATGGATAATCTGGCCATTTTGGGCTACAATAATTTTTATGTCCACTATATTCAAATATATATTAGTGAGAATAATGTATTGGAGCAGGGCTCCTACAATCTATTTAGATGTCAATATATTCTTAATAATAGCCTGAAATAATGAAATCCCACCTTAAAAAAAGTTTGGCCTTGGCTAGCATGGCTCAGTGGATTGAGCACCAACCTGTGAACAAAAGGGTCACCAGTTCGATTCCCAGTCAGGGCATATGCCTGGGTTGTGGGCCAGGTCCCCAGTGGGGGTGCACAAGAGGGAACTACGCATTGACGTTTTTCTCCCTCTCTTTCTCCCTCCCTTCCCTTCTGTCTATAAATACATAAACAAATAAATAAATAAATGTTTAAAAAATGTTTGGCATTGCAAATTTGTTTCATTGCAATTTGTTTCCTTTTTCTCATGTTTTTCTTTTCTTTTTATGCATCTAATAAAACACTTTAGCTTTAGAGCCAAATATGTACTCTGCAGCTAGAGAATTATTCAGGTCACCAGCTAATCTATATTCAACTTAGGAAAAAACGCAATTGTTTAATATATTCAAGTAGTAGCAAAGGTAAAAATAATTGATATGGATAATATCATATGGCTATAAAAAGGCCCCTCTGGGAAACACAAAATTAGCATTTTTAAGGAGAATACATCTAACCACTCACCTAAAAACCTCAGCAGAACCAAGGTTCTGCTACAAGAATATTATCGGAAAGAACATGTGGGCAGCCCTCAATTTACAAGTCCATCTCTGATGAAAGGGAATTAATAATTATATAATTGAAGGTCTGGCTCAAATGTGAGCTCTTGCTCTTCAACAGCAAATTGTTTAATAAAGAGACTGGAAGTACTATTTTTAAAAAGTAAAGAAATGTTCTGATCACCCACAATATATTTCTCCTTCCCAAAACAAAATTTTAACCACAGCTACTGAGGAGCAGAAGGGAAAAAAAAAAAAAAAAGCTAATTGGAAAATCATGTTGACTCTGTCTCTACCTCCAGGTACTAGCAAGAGGGAACGAGCCCCGAAGACAGGCCATCAGTGAGGAAAGGCCATGGACCAGCCACCAACCAGATAATCGTCGCTGGAATAACTGGGAAGTGTCTGAATGTAGGTACGTGTATTGAAAACCTTTGTGTGCTTGTGCATTTCGTTACCAACTTTCCCCACTCCCATCCGTGCTCTACACCTGCCGTCTCGTCAGCCTTTTGAAAGCACTTCTCGGTGTGCCCTCGCATCCATGAGCACGTGCACTCAGCCTCCCAGAAACCCCCAGTGGCTCACCAACAGGAAGTCCTCCTTATTCTCTTGCAGTTTTAAAACATCCTACAAAACGACTTTAAACTGCCTCCAGCTCTCTAGTCTAAGTGTTCCCATATAAAACCCTCCCTCCCCATGGACATCGAGTCGTATTTCCTGAACACGGAAACTCTTTGTCTTTGCTGTCTCCACTGTCTGAAACAACTCCCTATTCCTCTTTGCTGGTTTTAGTTCTGGTTTCCCTCCAAGGCCTAAGTCAAATTCTACCTACGCTATAGACTCTTGTTGCTTTCCCCATCCGCATATTTGCTTTTTTCCCAAACTTCTGTAGAGCATGTAGTTATACCCTTTCTCTGGCATTTGACAACCTGATTCAAATAATTGCTTTTCCTCTCTTTACGCACATGTCCTGTGTCCACAGTGTAACTGTTTATTTTTGGAAAGGCAGGACCTGCCGCATTTTTGTACTCCAGGGTGGCGGTAAATGGACGTATAATGAGCTGCTATGATGAAGTGAGGCAACAAAGGAAAGTGGAAAAAACACAGGCTCTGGAGCTGGACTGCCTGCGTTTGATTCCCACTCCACCAATTACTGGCTGCGTGCTCTTGGAAAGGTTTTTAAAAAAGAAAAAAACCTTTCTAAAAAACTTTCTGCGCCTTAACTTCCACATCTCTAAAATAAGAATAGTAATCCTGTCTATCTCCTTGAGTTGTTGTGAAGTTTAAATGAGGTAATAAATTTTTAAAAGCTTAGAATAGTCTAATACATATACAACACTCAAAAATCATTACCTAATTACTGGATACACAGTAATAATGTTCCATCTCAATTTTCTCCATAATGCTGTAAAACAGCATCATCCCCATTCTTAAAACAGGAACCCTGTGGTCCTGAGAGGGGGAGAATATTACTGACAAGTGAATGAACATGTGTTCAATTAACAAAAAAGAATGAACTATAAAATTTATGTTTTAAAATCATTCTATTCTATTTGAAATTATTTCGAAGAATTTACCAAGAGCTCTGTTAAACTTGGCAGGCCAGCCTTTTTGGAATCTCTTCATTTTCTAGGAAATCATCAAGTCTTGTTCTCGTCGCTGCCAAAATTCCTTGGCGGCTGCTGCATCATCTGTGCATCTGTAGCCCTCAGCACTGTGCTGGGGGGTAGTAGGTGACTGAGAAACCCTCAGTTAAATTCTGTCACTCTGCCGACACACTAAATACACTCTGCCCTCCTAGCCCACCACTGAATTACAGAGTAACTTTAGAAATCCTCTGTAGACCTAAAGAAACGACATTTAGGTCAAGCATTGCCATGAAGTTTGGAAGAACTAACATTTTTGAAGGCTTATCTTCTTCTAGTGGTTTGTTTTATTTTCTACTTTGCAAACATCATTTCATTTAATCCTCAAAATCCTTGATGAAGTAGATATTGTTATCCTTCATTCACTAATAAAAGAGCTAAAATTCAAAAAGTTTAACCCAACATATTTAAAAATCGCACAGAAATAATATCCAATGCAAGTCCAATGCAAAGAGCAGGAAATGACGAAGCAGTAACAGGGGTAAAGTGAGGCCTGGATTCAGAGTCAGGAGGCAGATCTTCTTGACACTAACTTCAGGGGACTCACACGTACCTTATAACCTCCTCGTGCCTCAGTCTCCTTATCTCATATGATGTTATTATGAGTATCTAAATATTTCATTTGTAAATGGCTTTGCAATTATCATTGATGCAATAAACATAAACTATAATTTTGGGTCTGGTAAATATAAACACTGAAGCAGTTAAGAAGTCCCCAGAAGGTTTGAAATCCCCAGCAGGTGATGGGGGGGAAGAAGGTTGAAGCAGTGAGAGGGAGTGAAGACCAAAGACAGGGCAACACCGTGCCTGTGGAGGAATTCTGGGAGCAGATCTAGAAAAGATTCCTCTAGTACCAGTGCCGACCCAGGGTGTTTAGTTATCAGTTACCCTTACAGTATTTTGTGTCATGTTTTTTCATGTGGCTATACTGACTGGAATCAGTAAACCAAGGACTGGGTATGTAGGATAAAACATTGGAAATCAGAACTGTTCCCTACAAAGCCTAATACCTTGTATTAGGAATTTTTGTATGGCAAGCTACTCATTTGAAGGATTAAAAGTAATACTATCCTTAGATACGTAGTTCTAAATTACACGTGTACCTCCCAGAGCACCTGAAACCCCTACGGACCTCCGTGGGATCCAGACTGCTGCTTCGTGAAACCATCTCTTCAAAAGTTTTCCAAAGAACTAATGACACTTCATTTATTGCTGATGTCTTGTTTGTTTTGACCTTGTAAATGTTGAAGGGAAGTAGATGTATTTGATGAGTTAATAAGCACGTGTTCCCCGGCTGGTGTAGCTCAGTGGATTGAGTGTGGGCTGGAAACCAGAGGGTCCCGGTTCGATTCCCAGTCGGGGGACATGCCTGGGTTGTGGGCCAGGTCCCCAGTGAGGGCCATGTGAGAGGCAACCATACATTGCTCTTTCTCCCTCCCTTCTCCTCTCTCTGAAAATAAATAAAATCTTTAAAAAAATAAAAAATAAAAAAAAAGCATGTGCTTCACTTGCTATGATAGTTAAAAAATAGTTCAGTCTCATAATACTGTAAGGTGCTTTCCATTTCTTAGCATTTAATTGCATTCCTACTGAATATAGATAATAATCTCAGCCTATGGCCTAATGTATGTATTTGGAGTTTTAAAAGTTTTGATATAAGAATATACAATATTCTTTCTTTTTCTTTGATTAAATGTAAGTTCCAGAAACCACCTACCAGATGTATTTTAACCTGAATGAGTTCAGGCAACCTAGCTGATATTTTATTCAGTATTCAAGAAATCAAAGAGAAATTAAGAAGGCACTTTCCTACATGTCTTTTGTCAAAGCTTGCCTAAAGGAGGCCTCTACTTCCAAGGTATGCTGCCGAGATGGGAGAATCTATGATCAATTGCTCAATTTCATCGGACCAATTTTAACTGTCAAGTATTTTGAAAAATATAGACTATGACAGTAACACATTTAACCTATTTTAATAGCCTCTTTAATATTTGAAGTTTATCATTATTGTTAATTATTAAGTACCTTGAAGGCAGAATGGGTTGAAAAGATAATGATTGATATTATAATCCAGCAACAAATGGCTAATCTGAGGAACATTTTTAGAGGTATTCCTAAGTTTCAGGGGCATCTTTTCAGCTATGTTGCTGTACAAATATTATTTATAAGAATAATTTTTATAATATCAAATTATGTTTTTCTGCAAGGTTGTGAAGTATAACAGAGAACAGTTTTCCTACTTCTGTTACTTAAAGGGTAGTGAACATGAGTTCTTCAGTTCATCATAGGATGGTACCTACCTGGGAGAAGACTCATAAGAATCGTAATAATGTCTGCTTTTCATAGAGTGCCTGTTCTGTGCCGGACCCTTTAAAATAGACATTCTTAGTCTTCAGAGTGGCCCTGCAAGGAGATTTTATTTTCCCCAGATGCCCTCCTGTACCCTTGGGGCTCAGGTAGGTTAAGAAATAGTTGAGTAAACTAGTAAAATGGTAGTGCCACAATTCACACCCAGAACTCTGAGACTCCTAAGCTCGTGCTCTGTAACTGGTAGGGAAGCCAGATGTCTCCGTAAAGGATGGGAAGGAAAAAAAGAAAAAGAAGAATCCCAAACAAAAATAATAGTAACTGCTACAATCTATCAACGTGCCACGTACTGATTGGGCCATGTGCCCTCGGGACTTTAAACCCCATGTCCCAATCAATATACAGCTCAAAAGAGGTTTCTTCATCTCAGGTGTTTCAAATGAACTGAATATTAATCTTCCCGTTAGCCCATGAGAAACTTAAGGTTCCTAGGCATGAATTACTGACATACAATGGCACACCTGATAAGTAGCAGAACTGAGTTTCCAACTCAGGTCTTGTTGGGTTCCAAAATCCATGTTCTTTCTTAAGAATATTATAAGATAAAATATGAGTATATGTCTGATTTATAAAATAAAGACTCTGGACTGCTGCATAGTTACCCTTTTTCTCTGAATTTATTCTTCAAGTGTTTTCCATTTCCTTTAGAAGTTATTGAACTTTCTGGTAGTAAGGAACTTTCAGAAAATTAGTACTAATTCAACAAATATGCACCTGTTTGTATTTATTCTATTGGTACTCAAGTTTACATTAAAGTCAGATTTTAACACTGTAACTCTCATGTACTCAGCTTATATTTTATAATCAAGAATTTTACTAAGAACTTAAAAATTAAAACAGATTTATGAAACTCAGGAAAACTGCCTAACATACATAAATTGCTGTTCTGAATACCGCCCGTAACAAACACAACTGAATTGCTTTCATCCTACTGGTATAAGAAGCCTGGAACAGCACTTTGCATTCATTCATTAAACAAGTGTTACTGATTGCCAACTACTTCATAACTGTGTGCTAGGAAGACTGGCAGAGAATAAGACAGCAAACACCCCTGACCTCAAACAGCTTTATAAATTAATTAGGGAGAAAAGACATGGAAACCATTAAGCAGCAAAAATTGAAGTTAAATAACTTTGCAACCGTGAAATAAATTATATTTAACTTTAAAGAAAAAAAAAGAGTGCTGCAGTGTCATGGCTGGAGGAGCTGGCTATGGGTTCAGGTAGGGGAAGAGGCCTCACAGAACAAGGCAGCTGAGGAGGCAGAGAGGGCGGAGGGCACGGGCCACACAGCATTGCGGGTGGGCGTGGCCAGGCGGCAGATGCATTTATTATCCTGGCGCTTGTGCAGGGGACCTGGGAAAGACAGGATTGGAAAAGGAGGTGCGCCCAGATAGCCAGCGGCTCTGATTCTAGCTAGGGACTAGCCTTTGGCCTCCAGGTGAAGGGGAGTCATTGAAAATTTTTGAGCAGGGGAATGACGTAAATTAAAACAGTGCTTTAAAAAAGATAAATTTGGCGGGACTGGGCAGAATGAATTTGCGCGAAGAGTACAGGAGCAGAGAAACTACTGCAATAATTCAGTTCTAAAATGATGAGGCTCTGGGCGGAAGTGGCAGTGGGACTAGGAGGAAGAAAATGAGTGCAAGGGGTGCAAAGAGAGACGAGAGGAGGCAGCAACTAGATGTGGGAGAAAAAGACAAAATACATTAACTTTAAATTCTGTTTGGGAACTTTTATAAAAGTTTCTAAATTTTGTAGAATTCATTGGACATCACACATAATATTCATGGTCTAAGATGCCATTGGATTCAAGGAGGATCTTGCTTTTATTCAATGTGGCATTTCTTTTAGCAAAATTCACAGTGTAGTCCTGCTTTCCAAGAAATAATAAATACTACTATAAAAATTTCTGATAAAATATTTGTAGCTTTATGTTATAATAACCGCGGTTATAAGATGGCAAAATGCTTAGAATATTTAGATGAGTAATGAAAATTCAGCTAAACAGTGATGTTTCATTGGTTTCCAAAATTCCAATTTATTGGTTTAGCTATTGTTATATTTTCTACTGAACTGACTTTTAAAAATGTTCATTGATTGTCTACAGTAAATCATTTTCACAAATATGTTGACATGATTCCCTAGCAGTTTAGGGTTTATTTGGTGCTTCCTCCCAATATTAATCCCATTGTCTTCAAAATGTCCTTGCATAATTGTTTTATGTTACAGATGGAAAAACTGAGCCATAAAGAAAGTGAATTAATGATTTATTCACGGTAGTGTGAGAGCTGAAGAATCTATCTTTCCTTTAGGTCCAGTGGACCTAAAATAAGGATTATAAAATAAGACTAGAAAGAAATCAATATTCTTTTTGGTTGTTTAGGTTTAGTAAAAATACCCAGTGCCAGGCAAATGCAACCTCTGCCACACAACCCCCTCACACACACATTCCATTGCATACTATTATATATATACACATATATACATATATATACATTTATATCATAGTATGATATATGAATAACTGATAATATACATAGTTACTTCAAAAAGCAAGTGTCATTTTAATATTCCTTAGATGTTTTTAATGCATCAAGTAAAATGTATTGCGGCTTCTAGTATTAATTCATTCTTTACTTAGCATTGTTAAAAATATTTATGATCTGGTACAGGGCAAAACATATTGTTATCCATTTCCCCCTGCTTTGATAAAAAAGCGTTTGTTCTTCAGCTGTTTTCTAGAGACAAATGTTGTCAAAGTTTGATGGTAATTTATGTTGTCAGTCCATTAAGTTGATTTTATGGCAGCCAACACAACTATTGTCTATTTCTGAGAAACCTGAGGATCACTCCAGGTCTCCACGAAGGCCGTTTGATGCCTGCCCTCTCGTTTGGCTGACCTTGAGGGGAGTTGAGTTTGGTAATTTATGGCAAACACCATCTAGAAGACCTATTTGCAAGATTCACTGTCATTTAGTGCTAAATGATCATTGCTGAGTCCAGACAATCTGAGTTCCTGACAGCACAATCCCATAAAAAATATTGCCTACCCACCCAGGTGTCCTTTCCAATTATCTGAAGCAGAAATTAATACTTTTAAAAGCTGCTACTTTTTGAAAGGTTATTACAATTTATTCCAGTGGTTTCTTTCGCACATTATGATGAATTAGTTTACTGTGCTATTATTTTCCATGTCAGCTTTTTAGAAGATTGAACCGTAATGTTGAAACACTAGTGTGAAAGGCAAACATATTATTTTACAGCTGAGTAATATATTTCTTTGAGAAAAAAGTGCTCAGTTTTTAATAACAGGTAATTTTATGTTTATGTTCCCTAATGCTGTTGTCAGGTATTATTTATTTCTGTTTGGTAAGAACTGGAGAACTTTCTTTTAAAATCTTAATGGTGGTTTAGACAGATTTTAGAGTCATAGTAAGAATATATTACTTAAAAGCAGAAAATATAAATTGTAAGTGTTTTTCCTTGAAAGCTAGTATTTTGTGAGGTTTTCTTGACCCCAATTTAATAAGTGAATACTTCCAGGGAAAGTAATAAGTTTTTTCTCTAAATTTACTGGACCAGATGGGGAAGGGATTGTTTATATTGCTAAGGTCTTAATGACTTCGAACTTTTGATCTTATAAAACTTCTTTATCTTAAACGATATGTTCCTTCATAGATCATTTAGTGATATTCTTTCATTTATTGGTATTTTGTAAATAATATTAATTAGAATTTTGATAGAGATTTATTTTTTGCAATTGTTCTTCAGAATATATCTACTAAAATAGTAAAGATGTATATGTAACTTCCTATTTACCAAGTATTAACAAAACCTTTATGTGAAAAAGATTAATTAAGAAATACTCTAAAGGGTACTCGGTGTCCTATACTTTTATTCATATAGCAAATTTTTTTTTAAAGATTTTATTTACTTATTTTTAGACAGAAGGGAATGGAGAGAGAAAGCAGTAGGGAGAAACATCAATGTGTGGTTGCCTCTCACATGGCCCCCCCTGGGGACCTGGCCTGCAACCCAGGTATGTGCCCTGACTGGGAATCAAACCGGCGACCCTTTGGTTAGCAGACCGCGCTCAATCCACTGAGCTACACCAGCCCGGGCTCATATAGCAAATATTTTTGAATGTCTAATACACATCAAGCATTATAAAACTGTGTGCAGTTGGGAGACAGCCACAGCAACACTTTAGAAATTCAGTCTTTTTATTTCTGTTCTAATTATTTTTATCCATAGTTTTTAAAAAATAGAACTCCACAGAATTCTGAATCTTGAGTAAGCTAAGCACAGGAGCAAATTCAGCAACACTTTGAAAGTTTTACACTTGCTACCCCCAATCCAACAAATGCTTGCCAAAGGAAATATTGTTTTTGTTTTCTCATCAAACATGTTTGTTACTTTAGCAAACATTTTCAATACTGAAGTATTTATTTTTGTTGATATGATAGAAACAAATGTTAGTTTTACCAAAATATGATTCACAATATTCCATAAATTTCTTCCACTGTGGCAGAGAATTTTTTGATAATGTATGAGGCTGATAATGAGAATCCCAAACTTTCTTCTTTTGGAGGGAAGTATAACACACATTCAGAAAAAACACACACGATAAGTATGCAGCTCAAGGGACTGACCCAGAGTGACCACATGTACGTAACCAGCACGCGGATCGGAAGAGAGAAATCACAGCATCCCAACAAAGACCCCTGCCCCCTTCTGGTTCATCACAGCCATCCCCCCGCCCCCGCCATTCTTCTGCCTTGTGACCTCATAGATCAGGTTGGACTGTTTCTTGAAATGTACAAGATCATAATGAAATTATTACTTCTTTTGCTCAGCACAATGTTTTAGAGATTCATCCACAGGGTTGTATTCTGTTGCACTTGGTTGTCGTCATCACATCATATAATCCATTGTTTAAATATACGTACCATAGTTTACTTGCCCAGCCTGTGGACAATCACTGCATTAATTTCAGTTTGGGGTTTTAGCAAAAATTTGTGTATAAGCATTATACACACACACACACACACACACACGGTGGGGCAAAAGTAGGTTTACAGTTGTGAGTACAGGAAACACTGTTCATTCTTGTATTATTACTAATTACTGTATTGTTTTCCATATGGACAACTGTAAACCTACTTTTGCCCCACCCTGTATATCATAAATATATATACACACACAATATTGTATGTACACAAAAAGAGCACATCTGCTGGTATATTCCCAGGAGTGGAATAGCTGGGTCTCAGGATAGCTACAGGTTCAGCTTTTGCAGATACTACCAATGAGTTTTTCTGAATGCTTGTACTTTCTTATACTTACTAGTTATATTCCTTTGGACCTCAAGCTAAAAAATAATTGGGGAGAACTGGGGTAAATAATTTCTAGGTTTATTTCAGGCCTAGAATTTTGTAATTCAGTACTTATTTACAATGGAGAGTACTGGCATAGATTTCAACAAAGGGCAGATAATGAGAATCTGCTCTTTGGTTTTCCATTATTCTTCTCTATTTGCATTTGCAACTGGATTTGACTGTTAATGAACCTGCGCATTTACATTATTTACTAAATAATGAAATTACAGTGTCTGATGCAGAAGGGCTGGAAAGTTTTCTGATCTTCCCTATCATATTCTTCCATGAAATACTGAACACATTTGCCAAGCTACTGGTAATAACTAGCCAGATGCAAAACAGTCCCTCTCTTCAACGTTCCAGGTCATCTTCATTGAGGTGGAGCAGGGACTGTCTGTATACATCCTTTGGAGTATTTTACACAAAACAAGTATTCAATACCTTTTTTTGTACACATTTCTCCATTCGGTTGAATGATTTGGGGAGGGCGGAGCTTTGGGGACTGCATAGAATCTTGGCTCTGCCATCTGACTTTAGCCAAATTATTCAACTGCCTTAGCCTCATTTTCTTCACCTGTAACATGGAGAAAACTGTCCCTGCTTCCCAGATTCCTGTGAGAACAAAACTATGTAGCATACGTGAAGCACTTCACACAGTGCCAGCGAGGATGCTCAGTGAGTGTTGAGGGCCGTTATTGTTGTCTTTTTAATTTTAAGACAGTATTTATACAACCTCTGTCTAAAGACAGTAAAGCTTCTGCTGCTCATACTTTATGGATAGACAGATATGCTATGAAGTTGATTAGACCCTGACAGCTAGATTTTATTCCTCCTTTCAAAGTACAGTGTGAGTAGGCATGAAAGGGAGGTCTAGACACTGTTGACTTCAGGAGGGTCACTTCACTCCAGGAAAACTCCCTGGAGAAAGTGACAGCTCAGCTGACACCTGACCGATGCATAGAACTTAACCAGGTAAGGGAGGGGTAGGGAATATTCAGGAACAAGTGCACACTAAGCAGAGGAAACAACATTGGAGGACTGAAAGATCTTCAGAAAAGCTGAGCTCAAGAGGCCATGTATGAAGACAAGAAAAGGAAATGTATCAAGAAGAAAGAGGTAAGGCTTTAAAGACAAGCAGGGACAAGTCCATTAGGGTCTTAAAGACTGGACTTTGGACTTTAGTCCTGAGGGTAATGAGAAGCTATTGATTTTTTTTTAAATAAGTTTAGTATCTCAATCAGATTTGTGTATTAGACTATTCTTGGCACTAAGTGGAAATAGGCTGGGTGGGAACCAGACAGGAGGAAGGGAGACAGTAAACAGGGTGGAAGGTCTGAATTCAGGTCTCAGCAGTAGGAACAGAGGAAAGAGGATGGATAGAAAGTATCTCACTTGGAAATCTAGGATGGTACCCATAGTCCTAGCCTGGACAGCAGGATGGACAGTCATGGTAATCCCTGAAGGCAAAAAGGCAGAAGGTAAGATGTAAGATGAAGGCACTCCACTGGGGCAAGTTAAGTTGGAAGTACCTGTGTTATCAAGCACAGTAAGTAGGCCAGTGAGTGTTGAATAAATAGCTTTAAACTCAGAAGATGTAAATAACACGGTCATTGCAGCATCTGTGAACATAGGACAGCTTGCTTAAGCACAGTTTAGAGTGAGAAGAGAACAGCCTAGAACAAGCACTGAGGAAAAGCCATGTTTAAAATATAAGTGGAAGAAGCACCTCAATGAGAAGCCACAGAGGTGGTGGGAAAATGTGAAGACTGTGGTCCTGCTGACCAATGGGATAAAATGTTCCTGGAACGTGGGAATGAGTGGCAGCAGTGGCGGTGGCGGCCGAGGTGCGGAACAGCCTGGGCATTGAGCAGTGGGACCACCGGCTCTGGCAACAAGGGGAGCTGTGGGAACTTTGCTAAGAAAAGGCTGGCTTTGAGCAAGTTAAGGTACAAATAATAAATAACAATATAACCAAGAGTTGATGGATTTCCAGGCAAATGTGATTACTAAATAGCACGTCACATAACGGATTAGTTAGATCGTTACTCTAAGATCTGTTAAATACACATTTTAAAACTTAAATACAACTACAAAGTAAATACTGCTCTTGATCATGTTTTCCTTTTTTAGTGGGTTTTCACCATTGTCTTGACATTCACCTTTGCATCATAAAAATGTTCTATAGAAAAATATAAATTTTTTGCTCTAATTCAATTGATAGAAACTTGCCTCTTGATGAAACTTAGCTGAGAATTGCAAAGAAATGAGAATAAGGTGAGGGAGGAAGTTCCCTTTGGAGATTTTTTGTTGTCGTTGTTAATGCTGAAGAGAATAGGATGTGGAAGCATAGCATAGAGGAATTCCAACTGACAGAGAGCTCAAGTTCTTGCATTACATATATGCAGAGTCAAACTCAGAGAGAGAATGAACCCATGGAGGAAAAGTTGGTGATTCATTATTGTGACTTAAGAGGGGACATGTTATAAATCATAAGCAGGACAAGCGAGTTCTGTTTTCTGTGCTCTGTTCCACTGCTGAAAATTAATTTTCCTCAGGATTTTTTGTCCTGGTGGCTGTTATTTACAGTTTTGTCCACCCAGACCAGCTCATTCATTTCCACAGGCAGTTCTGTTGGCACACCAAGGTAAAGCATAGCAAATTAGTTTAGGGGGTTGTCGGAACACTATGTGAAAGTACTGCTTCCAAATTTAATCTGTAAATGTAAGGTGTGTTTATCCTCACATTTCACACCAAACCCAAGCCCAGTTTAAATATGTGGAAGTTGTGGTTAAAGGAGATGTGGAAAGAATCATGTGTGGGGAATTTTTTCTTTTAAAAATATATAAGGTCACTGAGGTGTCTGATATAATGGGTCCTTTCATGACACAACACCTCACAGTGGCTTTGTCACTTTGAAGGGAGAGCGAAGGAGCTGGTCGTCTGGCGGAGCAGTTGGCAGGGTCTGTGGCAGAGCCATTCAGAACACCCCTCCCCTGTCCCCACTCCCGAGTGCCCCGCTCTGGGGACTCAGAACATGGGCCAGGCACTGGACTAGGACTTCAATGCACACTGTTCTCCCTTAATCTCCAGCAGAGCCAGGAGGTCAACATTATAATTATATCTATTTTAAAGAAATGTAAGTCAGAATCTGAGAAATTAAGTAATTTGCCCAAGTACACAAATAGTAAGTAATAAAACCCAGATTTAAACTCACATTTTCCCACAATGACCAAATAGAACTAAAGAGTACTGTGCTTTTTTGTTGCCTGCTTTTTCATCAAGTTTTGAATAGAGTCCACTGGCTTGGTTAAAAAAAGACAAAGTTTTTGTCTTCTTATTCTACCATAGGCTTCACTTCCCTACCCTTTTCTTTTGTTCCTTTATTCTTGATATATATTTATATCCTGTTATTTATATCCCTTCCGATCACTTAAAGTTGGGAGGAGGAAGAAATACTTTATTAAGGCACAAGATAAATTATCAAAATTTGCTATCATAATAAGACATATAATAGAGTCAAACTATACTAATATTACACATGAGCAACATTTTTCCATGAAACGATTACCATAAATTCATTAAACAAATACTGTTTGAGCAACTACCACTCACGAGGGGCTCTTAAGTGTCGAGTCAATGTCTGCAAACAGTGTCCGGAGCTGGCATTATAGGTGAGGATGGGGGTGGGGAATGAGAGAGGCAGACAGTAAACAGATATAGAACAAGGACAGTGGGAAAAGGAAAGAAAAATCAAGGATAAGGGGTGCCAAGGGGATGGCAGCAGAAGGGCCATGTTCTTAAGGAAAGCAGTTAGGGAAGGCTTTTCAGGTGAGACGGGTTTTACAGAGGTCACAGGGAGCAAACCCTGCCCACACCTGCGTGAAAGGCATCTCAAGAAAAGTCAGCCTGACTAGCAAATGGCAAAGGCAGGAGTGTGTGTGTGTGCCTGCCTCTGCCTTCCCCCAAGCAAGGAGAGCAGTGTGGCCAGAATGGAGTCACTGAAGGAAAGGAGAATCGGTAGCCACTGAATCAGGCAGGATGATGAGGCAGGTGGTCTGATCTTGGAAGGCTCTGTAAGCCTTCTAGTCAAATAGACCAAAGCAAGTCACATTTACAATTAATGTTGCTTGAATGCATCCAATGCAAGTTTTACCAGTTTGTCTCTCTTTTGGGTTTCCTTTTAGTTATAAAAAGTGCCAATTAGATGATTTATCCTGAAACCAGGAAGAGATAGATCAGAAAATAAGCAAGCTGCCACTCCCCTCTGCCCCCTGGCAGGCAGCCTAACTGATCACAGGTTTCTCTAGTCACACTGCAAAAGGTCAGAGCTGGCCAAAGATGAACCAGTCCAGACACAGCCGTTAATATGCAGATCTTCCATCTCTGCCGCTCTCCACCCCCAAGCATTAACAGACTGACTGAGGGCCAAGAGCCAAATCTCCAGCAGCTGGATATGCCTTTGCTTCAGCCCTCTTGCCTGACCCAGGAACTAAAACTCCCTTGTGGTCTTCTCTGCCTCCTACCGAACAACTTCCTGACCCCATGTGGGTCCCCTAGGTTATTCCTCCCTGCCTACTGTTGCCCGCTAGAAGGGGCCTGAACAGCAAAGAACTGAAAGCAAATAATCTTGACCTTTCTGGGTCTTGCCATTCTCATCTGCAGAATGGGTCTGATCTTGCCCAGTAAGACTGTTGTGAGTACTAAGGTAGTAGATATAAAGCAGGGGTGTCAAACTCATTTTCACCGGTGGCCACATCAGCCTTGCAGTTGGCCTTCAAAGGGTCGAATGTAATTTTAGGACCATATAAGTGTAACTACTCCTTAACTGGTAGGAGTTGAAATTAGATTCGACCCTTTGAAGGCAACTGCAAGGCTGATGTGGCCCCCGGTGAAAATGAGTTTGACACTCCTGTTATAAAGTGATCATGGCTGATTCTAGTTGAATCCCTGATCTGGTAGAAGAAAAAAGGAGGAGAAAAAAAGGATCCCAGGGACTTGAAATAGAAAAAACAGAGGTAAAAATTGCTTAAATTTTATACTGGCCTTATAGTTTTACCACATAGCTACTTCTGTCCTGAAAAGTTAATGAGAGTGAAATAAGATAGAGTATGATAGTCCAGGACCAGAGCTTGATCTCTCCACCAGTGTGGTGTAATTAGTCTGCCAAGTTAATGACATGAATATGAAGAGAAAAATCAGTCAATTCCTGCCATCAGGGAGGGACAGAGATTTTCCACTGATGGATGGTAAGGAAGAGTATATCAACTGAGATACAGAAAGTAACAGCATTTGGAAAATTAGGAAGTGTAACAGAATTCTAATGGAATATGTAAACACTCCAACCTATTGTCACTTAAAGGGGGACTGTGGAACATTATTGAGTTAGCTATAGTAAAGCAGGGCCTGGCACTCCCCCACCAGCACGGGACATGCAAGAGGACACATATCGGCAGTAAGAGCCCTGAGAAAGTCTAGACTAGGAGACAGAGACCAGTATCTAAATGACAGCAGTTACCATGTTACCACTACCATAGACATAGGGCAATAAAGGGATGTTTCAAAGGACAAGTTAAATGGAGCAACTGGGACTATGCAAGTAAATACGTTGGCCTTCAACCAGCTCCTTGTGGAGTCCAGAGGGACAAAAAGGGTCAGGGAAGACTAAACTAACAAGACAAACTAAAGAGAATGGAAATTATTAGGCAGGTTCCCAGGTAGATTCAGTTAACAAAAGTGAGACCCAATAAACCAGGACCAGGCAGAGGCATTGGAATCACAATTCAAAGCCCTCAGCAGCAAAGGTCACACGAGCCTGAGCTCCTCTCTCTCTCCCGGCTGAGATGGCGGCTGGCCGGCCAGCAGGCAGGCCGTTAATACTGCACCTGCGTTCGAGAGGTTGGGGCAGAGAGAACGTGTGTGGAGGCAGAGAACCGAGCCAGTGTTAACCCCTCTCACCTGAGTAACTCAGCAAAATCCACTGTAGCCTCTGGATTTCCTTGGGCTGCAAGGTGAAATTCTGAGGAGATGAGAAAAGTAAATCTGTAAACTTGCTTGGAGGTTTCAAACTCTTGCTTCTTTCTAAAAACCAGCTCATGCTTAGCTCACGTCGTTATTACTATTCTTAATTATCCAAAATTTCACCCCAACTGGATATCAGTGAAAAATGGTGTCCTCAAAAGCTTAAAATTCTGAAGTCAAAAGTGGAGAACCTAAGAACGCAGAGGAGCTCATGAGAGTGGATGTAGTCGCAGGGCGGCGTGTGCTGTGCACACGTGGGCACTGAGAGAAACACAGCTGTGCGCTTGCAGAAAGGGATTCTTTTTCTTTAAAAATAGAAAATTGTGGTGCACTAATATTGAGAATTGAGACCGAGGTTTCCTTTTGAATAGCTTAAGGAACATAAATTTGAACTTTTTAGCTTACAAGTAACTCAGGCACAGGGAATGGGATATATGAGCAAGCTGAATGTGTTGGATTAGAAAAGAACGATTTTATAAACACTGGCACAAGAACTTGTGTTTTTCTGTTTTAATTTACAGTTTGCAAAGTGTTGATATAATTTTCTACATTTTACATGATTTGACTATAAGTGTCTTCTTTCAAAGGGGCTTTGAGTGTGCTGGAAGTTATTGGGCAAATGTGGATCTGGAAGCAAATGGCTTTTCATACATACTGGCTTCCAGAAAGAGGTTGTGCTGGTTCATTCAGGCAACTGGAATTCTGTCCACCAGAAAGCTAATCAACAAGATGGCTAGTTACATTTATGAGTATTTCTTTGAGAGGCATTTAGTTTCAATCCCACAGATGGTAGCTGCAGTCCATTAGTTTCTGAGCCAAGCTTTTCCATGTCCTATTGTACTTAGCAAGATTGCTATTGCACCAACACAATTATTCCAAATCCAGTGAGACTCAGCGGGGCTAAAACAAAGCTATGTCATAACAATTTAATCCCAGCTCACCTTCCCCTTTACAGGATAAACAATCAAACACCTGCTGAATTCTGTTCCACGTAATGAGAACATCTGAGCAACAAAGATCAAAGAACACTGATATTTGATCTTAAAGCCAGTACAGGAGAACCCCCTTATAGGAAAGATTTTTATTACATGGTTTCAGATGGCTATTCTTTGGGTCAAATCATGCTGCCCACAATAAACAATACCCAAAAAATCTGACCCAATATGCTTAATTGGCAAGGCCTATACTTCATCATCAACATGGATTGGTGCTTTATTTTATTAGCATTAATCTTCCTTTGAATGACATGGGAAATGATCACTTAAGATTTATAGACTGTATTTTTCTGTTTTTCTATTCATGCTTTAAACGAGCGATAAAAATTTCAAGATGAAAGCATGTTAAGTATGTTTATTTTCTTGGTTACAGTAGAATTTCCACTTTCAAGAACAAGCAAAATATTTTTTTTCAAAAATGCCCAAAACATAAAAGTTTTCTGGTGTAATTTACATAAGACACCTTGACATCGCTTTCATGTTTCTATGTTTTTTTCCTCTATGCTTAGGCTGAATAATAAGTATGACCACAATGACAATGCTTTCTTTCAGAGTTTTATTATAATTATTGAATATATTTCCTACACTCAGGTATCACCTCCTTCTCTGGGCTTTTTGAAAAAAAATTCTTTTGTACAGTGTAGAATGCACATCCTCTTACCTTCTCCCACCATGCCCAAATGCCTTGTGAGTCTCTGCATTCTTCACAAATCCTCTTCTGAGTGAAAGTGAAACGTAGCTCTCTCCTCCAGTTCTCTACATCAAGGTCTAATTGCAAGAGCTTCTCGGGTTCTCTCCTCTTGTATAACATCTTGTATATGAAGTAAATACTTATCTTGATGTTCTTAGTCAAAGGGCAGCTGGGTCTCTATACGTTTGCTCATGAGATTGCCCATCCTAGAAAAGTTTAAGACGGCAAACACTGAACAAGAGTCATTCTGCACTGTGTGCAGCCTGACGGAGCTTCATGTGTTTTCATGTTAACAGTTGTGGGGACACAGGCTCCGTGACATCCAGGTCCGTGTGAACACCCCAGGGAGCGTGAGTAAGAGTACAGGATATCCACAGGGCATCCAAAGCTGTTAGCTCTATTGGAAGGGTTGTTGCATTAATTATATTTGGGTGACAATAAGGAGCAAAAGATTAGTTTTCACAACAGTACTTGAAGGCAACCAAGAAAAACATAATCAGCCATTTCTACTCCCTATAAAACAGACATTCTTGTGTCAGAAGGTAACAGTATGCCAAAAGTATCCGAGTGTCCTCTTGGCACGAAGAGCTTCATTCCTCATTTAGCTAACACGTTCCTCTGACCATCAAAGGCAAACTGTATTTTAAGCCTGTCTTTTCTTGGTACTGGAGGGTACAGAATTACCAGGATTTTGAATTACCAGGTGCTTTACCTCATTTGGAACTATGTTTGAATCTTGCACTCTTGTACACTTAATTTCAGGATGGTGATATACCCCAGATGCTAAACTCCTTTTGCCCTAAAAGTTTATAGGGTCTAGAAAAATGACTTTGTTTTACCTGGAGCTGAAATTTTAAATCACATCTAGAGGTGATGCTTATATTTGTGCGTACACCAAATCATTCCGAAATCATGATTTCATGCACCGGGATGAAGGAGGATATCTTTGCTAGGACTAAGGATCCCAAACAACAGGAAGTTAAATATAATAAAGGCTTATTTCTCACTGACCTAACAATTTGGAGTGAGCAGTTCAGGCTGCTGGGTCAGCTCTGCTCTATTCGGTCATCCCAAGACCCAGGCCCCTTCCATGTTGTTTCTTTTCTTTTTTTTCTCTTGAATGATATTTTTATTGGTTTGATGAATATTTCTGCTGGTTATTATTATTTTAATTCTTAATTACAAAGTTATTTAGTGAAGGCATAATAATCTAAAATTATTTTGAGGGGCAAATAATATACACTTTTCAAACTCTAGCCCTAAGCTTCACACCAAAAAAATGTTTTAAATCCACTAACATGATTCAAATTTTAGCCACTGTCTTTCTGCAACTTGTTATGTCATGTACTGTTAAAAAGACTTTGCATTGTTACTTTGTTTTAAAATTTAGATGGCACTTGGGCTGTTTCCTGGTCTTGGATATTGTAAATAATGCTGCTATGAATATATGGGTACATATATTCTTTTGAATTGGTGTTTCGGGTTTCTTCGAATATATTCCCAGAGTGGATTCACTGAGTCAAAAGGCAGATCCATTTTCAATTTTTTTGAGGAAACCCCATACTGTTTTCCACAGTGGCTGTACCAGTCTGCATTCCCACCAACAGCGCACTAGGTTTCCCTTTTCTCCACATCCTCAACAGCACTTGTTCTTTGTTGATTTATTGGTGGTAGTGATTCTGGCAGGTGTGAAGTGATATCTCACTGTGGGGTTTTTTATTGTTTTTCAAGTACAGTTATCTCCATTGTCCCCCGGTCACTCCCCACACCCATCCTGCCTCCCACGCTGGCTCCTACCCCTTTGGCTTTGTCTGTGTGTCCTTTATCCATGTTGTTTCTAATCATCTTTTTCATGATTGGAGTTCCCAGTGCTCTCACTCAGGGAGGAGCAGAAACAAAGATCAATCAACTTTCTTTTTAGTAAGTGATTTGGAAATGGTAGCCATCACTTCAGCTCATATTCTGTTAGTGAGAATTTGGTCATATGGCTACACACAGTGGCGAGGAAGGCTGGGAAAGTCTGTGGCAGTCCCCATCCAAGCCTGTGCTTCTGGAGAGCCAATAGCCATGCGTTTGCAAAGCCCCACCCAGTCTTTGCATCCAGCACAAAGACAGGCACTGTCTTTCCCAGCAGAAGCAGATAGCTCCATATTTTGGTGACCTATAAACAAATGGTCAAGGGGTTTGACCCTGCCCATGCACCCCCGATGTGTACTGTTGGTGCAGGAATAGGACAACTACAATAAAATCTCCCATTCAGAAAAGAAATCGTGGGAAACACGGCAGCCCCTGGTCCATGCCTATAACCCTGCTACTCAGGAACTGCAGAGACTCCTGCTCTCGCAGGGGACTTGTCCCCATGGTCCCTCTGGAGGGACCATTTGGCTGTCATCCTCCATGGCATCTGACTTTCCCACCAGAAAATTTCTTCCTTGTTTTTGTTCTCCTTAGCCACATCTGACATGAGCTAGAGAGAATACCTTTGCTGGAGCCTCATTCACAGGTTGAGTGATCACAGGCTTTTATGGGCCGGACTTCTGTTCTCTTTAATAATATAGTATTCTCAAAATTTAATCAGGTTAGGCCATTCTCTGCCGTAAGAGAGGGACAAAATCAAACACCTTCTTTTGTCATTTGTTTTTAAACAGGAGTTTCTCTTTAACAGTGCTCACAACTTGCTATCTCAAATATCCCACTGAGCTGTCTTTGTGGTTGGTCATCAGGATAAGGCTCTCTATTACCAAGGACTGCTTTGTAGAGAACTATGGCTAAAGGAGGAGAAACTTACAGAAGCAACTGGATTGGGTTATTTTTGTCAATTTTAATGGAAAAGCTAAAGGCAATCTTATTTCCAAAGCTGACTAATTCCTTCTATTGAAAATAATGAGGCTTCATAAAGTATAGGGAATATAGTCAATAATATCGCCATAACTATGTATGGGCAAGTTGGGTACTGGAAATATCAAGAGGAAACCTATGTAAAGTATATGATTGTCTAACCACTAAGCTGTACACCTGAAACCAATGCAAAATAAAGTTGAAAGAAAAAAAAGACAATGATGGGGGTTTGGACCCATTTTCTTAGCCTGTCTCCAATAACAATGCACTTAAATGCAACCTTAAGAAGATATGCCTTCCTTTCAGCAGTGCATTAGTTTCAAGGTAATAAAGGAGGCATACGGATAACTCACTTAAGGTCACTTTCCAGAAATTCCTTAAATTCTGCTATGGTATGTACGACACTACTGTCAGAAATATTCTAGGGGGGCATTGACTGTGGGAGCAGGGCAGGGGCAGCGGTGGGGGTATGTGGGTTGGGACAACTTTAGTAGAACAATAAAAAATTTTTAAAAATAGAGAGAGAGGATAGAAGAAAGAGTTGTCATTCAGAGGTAAAGCTGGAATATAGTGTAGTGAAAGGAAACCGACTCAGAAAAACACACAGGATATTTGACAGTATGAAATACTATGAAAATAGTAGAGCAAGGAAGGGGTATTGTGGGCCAGGGGGACAGACGGCAATTTTTTAAAAAAGATTTTATTTATTTTTAGAGAGAATGGAAGATAGGGAGAAAGAGGGAGAGAAACATCAATGTGTGAAATACCAACGGGAGTTGAACCAGCAGTGGATCAAACCTGTGGCCTTTTGCTTTGCGGAACAACATCCAACCAACCGAGTCACACTGGTCAGGGCCAGATTACAATTTAATTAAGGAGGTCAAGGGAGACCTCAGCAGAGGGTGACCAAAAAAGAAAAGAAAGAAAGAAAAAGAAATATGCCAGGGCAGAGGGCTGCGGCTCAGTGGCTGATGACTTTTCCTGCAGAGGGAAGACCTGAGCCTTCCCATGGCTCATCCACATGAGCACTCGCTCTCACATACAGTTCTCCACATGGCCCAAGACTGACATCGCACTTCTTCATCTGCTATATTTGGGTGCTTGAGGGTCCCTGACCCTGCCTGCTCCACATGCTTGGCCCCTCCCATAGAATCTCTACTATCTTGGTATCTGTCATTTTCTACCCATATAATCCATCCAGGCCATTCTCTCCAGTTGTCTCCATTCTAATCTTTCCTATCCTCTGATTTGGGAACCTGCCTTTCTAAACCTAACACTGTCATTTCATTGCAGCTTTGCCTTAAACCAGGGCCCAAGTAGTTCAGGCCTACTGCTGGGGCCCCTGCAAATAACAGTTGAGAGAGGCTGGGGTGAAAAAGAGGCAGGCAGGTGAGAGTAATTTCTACCACCACCAGCTGAGCATGTCCGAAGGGCTCAGACTCTCTGGACACAGGTAAGCCCTCACCTGTGCAGCTCCTGACAAACAGCAGCGCACTGGGCCAGGGCGACTGAACATTGGCTGAAGGGCTGGCATATGCCAGGCACTGTCACAGGAGCTATTCAAAGATTCCTGTTTATTCGAGTAATGTCGTTTTGAAGCAGGTATCAACTCTTAGCATTTTACAGGTGAGGAAATTGAAACACAGTTCAGATCCCAGAGCTAGTTGGTATCATAGCTAAGATTCATGCCCAGATCTACCTTTTGCCCAAGGCTTTGCTTTTTCCATTTAGCAGGGGTCAGAACATGTTTACCACCATCCGGGAATTTTCTGGACCTGCCACCTCAGTTTCCTTTTTCAACTTGTGTATTGCTGATGCATTGAAGTGAGGACTATCTTCCAGATGGGGATTTCTCTCATCATGGACTAGTCGTATTTGGTCAGACCGTAGGAACTTTTGCAGAGTTTAATTAACTCATTGTACCAGACCATCTAAGATGGTCCCAAGGCTGAAGTAAATTTCTTTCTTTGTGATATAAGAGAACAGGACTTGGTCAGGCTTTGGTTTTATTTATAAAATTTCAATTTTTGAACAATGAATGATGAGAGATCCAGTCAATAATGCAATTATTTCATTAAATGTATTGGTCTTAGAACATAAAAGTGATGAGAGATCTGAAATGGTACTCTGCCAATGTTTGGGAGCCCTGTATGCTTGTCTTTGTATAGTTCAAAACAGAATAAAAGTCTTTAGGCCTGAAAATACAGGACAGCAGTTTTTCTGATAGTCAAATCATCAGTCTTGTCAGGAGCAGTTTTGTGCCAGTCAGGCTACGGAGTGGGGAGGTGAGCACGCTGCCACTGGGACCGCCTCAGGAGCGATTGCACTGCCTGCTAAAATCTCGTATTGGATTAGCAATAGCACTCCATATCAAATCACTTCCTATTCTGCCGTGCGCATGAAAAGGTTCCTATGAGAAACACAAATCTAAAAAACGAATGAGGCAATGATTATACGCGGTGATCTCCCACTGAACATGGCATATGTGTGGTTAACAATGATAATCACTATTATTCCATCAGACATTTAGGTACTTCTCATTATGTGCTGGGCATTATTCTATGCACTTTATGGGTATGAAGTCATTAACATTGACAACAGTCTTATGAATTAGGTACTATTATTATGCCAGCATTAGAGATGAGGAAACTAAGGCATAGACCATTCATGTATGTTGCCCAAGGCCACATATCTAGTAAAAAGCAACTATGAAAATTGCACTTCTTGTTTGAAGGACCTGATGCTGAGACAGATGTAGTCAGTGACAAGTACTTTCGAATTAATAAAGGGAGAAGAAAGATCTCGGTAAACTCACACGTATATTTTACATTGTTTAAGTCACTAAACTCCTCCTTGTGACCAATGTCCACTACTTGGATCTCTCTTCCTCCAAAAACATGAACATTTTTCTCTGTGAATTTGTTTAGGTGAGGAGTCTGTGATAATGAGGCACAAGTGCATGAGTGAGTAGGAGGATAACTTTTACCTAAAAACAGTCCCAAAACAGACACCATTGTATGCAGCACTTGCCCCTTCCCTTTCCTTATCTCCATGCATTGATGGACGTATAGGAAAGCCTTGATTTAGAATTAGTCATTGCTTAGACTTTACCAATGCAATGCTGTTATTTTAGCTCCATCTTCTGAGATTTTGAAATAGTTATATTATAGTGGTTTTCTATTCTCAAAATATGAGCCTTCTAACTGGTATACCTAGATCTTTTTAAGGCAGTGGATTCCTTAATAACTCAAGTCCTGTTAGTCTGACAATTTTATTTCTGAAATGCTTTTTCTCTCTTTCTTACTGGTCTTCAACTGATCATGGATCTTAATGCTATAGGTTTAAGTCGGCCATCCTACTTATTTCTCCCAGTATTTTTCCTCATTCAAAATTTATAGATCAGTGATGAGTGAATGATGTGCTTCTGAAGTGTCTTATTCTGAAGTTTGCAGTGAAACTTCAAATCAGTTTTTTTTTAATTGAGGTAAAAAAATAATTAATTATATTAATACAGAATACTTTTCTGTAATGGCATTTACTCTAATGTGATTTTACCTATAATGGGAAAAAGATTCTCATACTTATTGGTGATATAATTATTCATCTTGCCAAATGTTTTTCAAAAATGGCCACATTAAAAACCTGTTTGGCCACAAGGTTTGAATTAACCTCACCCACTCTCCCGGTCACTGCGCCCTCCTTCCTGACAGCTGTCCTCATCTCCCATGACATATGTGCCTGCCATATGACCACATTCAGAGTTTCCATGTGGGATGGAGTTTTAATGAAAAAAACAAACATAGTTGATGGCTTCGCTTTCTGATGTTTCTGTTTCCTAATTCCTTTCACTGGTTTGCCAATCCCAAACTTTAGATCTTATTTGAACTAGGTCTTTTAAACCCTAATTACAATTGCACATCTGTAAGTGGCATGCTCCCCACATCCTCTTCTGGGGGTTCACAGAGGTGGGGACTTATCACCCTGAAATAACCAGAGAGCAATACTCCAAGCAGAAAAGCTTAAGAAATGTGGATGGTGGAGAAAGGAAGGCAGTACACAACTTGAAACGTTAAAGGGCAAGATATCATTTTGTGAGAGGAGGGAGACAATGTGGAAACCAAGAAATACCATGAATATTATAGACAACTGAGTATGAAGAAATGAAGGGGGAAACGTGGGGTAAAAATGAAGCAAGGAAGAATTTGTTTTATTCAGATTACATAAGGATCTGAAGCCAGTAGAATACGGCAGTCATTAGCTGGCACGCCTGTGTACAAAGAAAGATATGAACTATATCGTCTTAGAGTGACGAGGTATCCCTACCTAATGTCTACGGAACAGGAGCTAACGTGCAGAAAAGTCAAGTTTACCTTCTCAGCTTCACCTTCCAAATACCCTCTACTGTCTTGTCACACTCCCACCGAGTTTTTATATACTCAGTATTGTACATATTGTTAAAATGAAAATTAAAGCTGTCATACTTGGGTAACTGAGGCACATTTATAATTTATCTCCTTCTTTTTAGTTAGAAAGAACAACCAGGGAAATGCAGCTTAGCTCTCACTCACAAACTCTCAGCACTGCATAAAGCATGCTGGGGCCTCATAGGACAGATATACTGCACACAGTTAGCATATTTATTTCCCCCCTTATGGAACTTTTTCTTATCCCTGGTATGCTTAGCTTTAAATATATTCAGAGGCTATAAATATTACATGGAGGTGTGAGATCTGAAAAATAACTTCTTTATCACTGATTTACTGATATGTTGTAGAACAAGTTTAGTATCTATATTTACATAATAAAAATTTTCAGTTAATATACTGGGCTGTTTTTAGCTATCCACAGCAGTGTTGTGATTATGTGTCGATCCTGATAAAAAGGGCAAAAGGGAAGCAATTCAGAGTGAGCCCAGGTTTCTGTCCATGATTGCTGGGTGATAGAGGTTGGCTCGTGGAGGCAGGAAGAGATGAGCATCTCCGGTTGATGAGTACCTTTTAATGAGGTAGTGAACCCAGATTCCCAATCCTTGTTCTTCTGATATTAGAATCATGCGTATCATGTAGTTTTAAAATCCCATGTCGATTCCCATGTGAATAAAAATGATAGGTGCCATTTGTTACTTGATTTGTTGTAGACATTGTTGTTCACCCTATCTTATTTATCCTTCTAACAACCTTGTGGGTATTTTTCTTCATTTTACAGTTGAGGAAATTGAAGCAAAGGCACTGAATAACTTGCTAAAAATCACACAACTAGCAAAGAGCTGTGTGCCTTCAAAACCCTTGCCTTCACCTCTGCCCTCATCGGTTTCCCATTTGAAAAATAGCACACTTGCCTTTTTTTATTTTTTTTTTTACAAAAGAGTCACACCTCTCCCTAGTAGCTCGACCCCCGAACAGCCCCACACCCCCATCCAGTGTTCCTCATTGTACTCCTCTGTCCAAGGTGCTCTTCCCCGAGCCCTCGGAACAGATCTGATTGTAACGCAAGTGCCCTGTGTTCAGTTCTCAGCCAAGGGGAGGGTGGAATAGACTCAGCAACAGCCAATGCTTCCTAAATCTTCATTTGTTCTACAAATGAGTCTTAGAATATTATGACAAGCAAGGGTGGGCAGCCCTTAGAGATTTTCTAATTCGTCTCAAACATCTAATGAATCTCAAATTCCAGCCAATCACACACCACCTTCATGATTTCGGCCAGATCTACCCACCACTTCTATGATTATTTATTACATCATTTAAATAAATGTTTTATAATGTATTTATTATAAAAGGAATGTTTATGTCAGTATTACAAATGGAAAACCAGTCACTTTCCATAAATTGAAATTAAGCATTAAAAATACCGTATGATTGCCCTGGCTGGTGTAGCTCAGTGGATTGAGCACGGACTGGGAACCAGAGGGTCCCGGTTCGATTCCCAGTCAGGGCACATGCCTGGGTTGCAGGCCGGGTCCCCAGTAAGGGCCATGTGAGAGGCAACCATACATTGCTGTTTCTCTCCCTCTCTGTCTCCCTCCCTTCCCCTCTCTCTAATAATAAATAAATAAAATCTTAAAAAAAAAACATATGATTTCACTCATATGTGGAATATAAAAAAAAAAAAAGCCAACAAACCAACAAGCAAACGAAACCAACTCACAGAGGCAGACAACAATTTGGTGACTACCAAAGAGGGTAGGGGGTAGAGGAAGGATGCAATGAGTAAAGTGGTCAATTGTGTGGTGCAGAATGGACACTAGACTTTTCGTGGTAAGCACGATGTAGTGGACACCATTCAGGTGTCAGATTTTAATGTTGCACACATGAAACTTATATAATGTTGAAAACCAATATCACCCAATAAAAAAAATTAAGTAAATAAAATTACCTAACCAACAACAAAGATATAGACAAAACAAAGTAACACTATTAAATTCTAGTCTAATACTGCCAAAACTCTGAAATTGATAACCAGGTTTTTCTTGTGGGGCATATTAGAAATTGTTTGAGAGATATTAATGGTATTATAGCATTAAACTGAGGCTTTTCTCCTTGAATAAATAGGAGAATTAAAAAAGGAATTAGAAGGAAATAAATCTTTCCCCGGTGATTCAATGTTATTTAACTCCATGCCTGTGCATCACTTACAGTCATCTCTAACGTAACTGGTCATTTGTATTCATCACTTGGGAAACTGGCCTTGTCTATTCCCATATGTTTTACCAAAATAGAAACTAAGATCCAGAAAGGTGAAGTCATCTTCCATGCTCACACAGCTGGTACCTGGCATTTAGTAGATGTTTAATGAATGAAAAAATGAGCTCTTTGGACATATTTGGACTTGAGAACCAAATGCAGGCTCTAATCCTGTCACTGCCACACGCTGCCAGTATGACTTGCCAACCAAAGCCGGTTGGTCTCTTGACTCCCAGCAGTGTTCTTACGAATGCTGCATTGTGCGTCATAAGCTGAAGATGACACATAAATGATAGTTAAAAGGTCTGGAAGCAGATTCTGCAACAGGTCCAAGTTCTACAAGACAAAACCTAGCTATCATGGCGTTCGGAATCCAAGATGTATTAAGGAAGTAATAGTGTACACATCTTTAGATAGATATGAATCTTATATTTTTCATTCTTAATTTAGCAAGATTCAATTCAACTTCAGTTTACTGAGCACCTTCTGTATTCACTCACATAGAGCAGATTCAAAGATAAATCCATGCTGAATCACCCAGAAGATGAAGTAATCTGTAGAAGCCTTCTCTGTCTTCCTCACACTTTTTTTTTAATCCTTCCTCTGCCATGCCATTGGGAAGAGGTTGAAGTTCTATGCTCTTCTCAGATTTTTCCTACCTGTGTCGATCTTGCCCGCACTTGCCTGAGAGTGGCCATGGTTCAGCTGTTACGTTAATGCAGCCACAGCGGCCAAGCTGTTCAACATCAAAGCCCAGGGATAGTTGTAAACTGAAAGCTGCCTCAGTCACTGCATCAAAGAGAAAAGAAGTGTTTCTGAAAGAAAAGTGGGGAGAAGACCCAGGCAGCGGGGCAAAGACGGCCGGCCCTGTGGGACTAAACTGCGATGCTTCTGGCAGAGTATACTTCCCACACCATCTTCGGTGGTGTGCACAGCCTGGCTCTCCATTCTGACCACGGAGCATGAAGCAATCTTTCTGTTGCCACTCTGCATGTTTCCCAGAATTGCCACACAGGTGGATTGGGTTCAAAGGACTGTGTGGTATTTTCACGTAAAAAGGGTTAGGAAGGAATGCTTAAAAAGATGTTAAAGTACACCCGAGATGTTCCTAAATGGTCACCTGCTCCTGCCAACCCAGTTTCTATCTCTGGCTCCTGCTTTGAAGTTTTACCTGACCTCTCCCAATGTCAAGACCTGCCGCCCTCCCCAACATTCCTTCATTTTAGGCAGTGACTTGCTCTACACTCAATTACAGATGTGATCATATTAACCCAAATACCTCTTGCTTCTAGCTATGCTGATACTATATGAGTCACCTTTTTTGAAGACCAAAGGAAATCTACAAAGTGAATTTATAGAGTAATTTTTGAAGTTCAGTTCAATTCAATAGTTGAAGGCAATACAACCCTCACTTTATGAGATGAGTGATTTTTCTGTCCCCATTACTTAGAATCTGCTTTGTGCCATAATAGATGCTGAATGGATACCTGTAAATGAGTACATCTATGTGCATTTGGACATATAATGTGTTTACAAATCAGGTAGGGTTATTTACTGCATTTCTGCCGCTTACTGTGGTGTGACTTTAGGCAAGGCATCAGCTCTCTGAAACTCCATTGTCTTATCTGTAAAGTGCTAGTGCAATTTTTTAAGATTAGGGAAAAGTATGAAGAGCATCTAGCACAGTACCTGGCCCAAAGGAGGAATTTAATAAATGGTAGCCAAGTGTCTCTGTGCTCTGAGCTTATTATTGGGCATGTTGAGGAAGTCTAAAAATACCTTCTCCCTCAAAGTTCCAACTATCTTTTCAGTCATCAGTGCCACCAATAAGACACAGTGTTAGATGCCAAAGGAGACACAGGAGTGGAAAATTGGAAAAGTGGGAGAGGTGAAACAGGAATAAAAGAATTGAATGAAAAAGGCAGACAAAGAAGGGAAGTCAAGTGGAGGAGCAGAGTGACCTGCCGACAATTCCTGCCTTGTTTGCACTTGGGACAGAGGTATTTATTTATCTGTCTCACTTCTCCTTTCCTTAGAGCAGACTACAGGAGAGACAGGCTTGAGGATTTTGAATGGTCACGTGCAAGAAGTCTTATTTCCTGCTACTGTTTTGTGTTTCATTTGTTTGTTTGATCAATTTACTGTGTGTTTAGCATATCAATTTAGCAGATATTTATGGAACAATAGCAAGTCTAAAGCCCAGTAGTTGGCACGTCAGCAATGAGATATGAATCCAGGACTGCAGAGGATCTTGTCTGTGTGACATCCATAGTTGTATCTTTCTCATCACGTTAATAACGAAAGAGAAGGTGGTTTTCTCATACGCAGTAATTTCCTAGTACCCAAGAGTTAAAACCGGCATACTGTTACTTTTGTGTTTTGAAATTGTAAATGGATATGTGAGAAGAAAAAAAGAACTGGGAATTGTTTTCATCAAGATAGAAAATATCCTTTCCAGATAACCTATTCAAGAAGAGATAATTCTCAGATTTCCACTTTGGATACTGCCATTATCCAGAAAGTCATTGAAGCAAGATAGCTGTGATGCATTATGTTGTCATATCCACATGTCCATTTAGAAAAAAAAAAAAAATACTTTGGCAATAGTTCTTCAGCAGAATACATTATGTTCTCTAAATGAATGAAATTGAGAAGGCAAAATATTGAAGAATGATATGGTCTCCAAAAGTAATTCTTCATAAAAACACCAGGACTTTTGGCACTGCATAAATATTATTTTTGCAACTATTATAATTTTAAGAAAATGAGGCCAGAAAGATGTAGAGCCCAGTATGAGAAATGCCCCTATGCCTTACTCCCTGAAAATGCCCAGAGTGATTTTAAGTACTTGGATTATGCAAATTAGATGAGAAATTTTTACAGTGACCTCCTCTTGAACTAAACAAGGCTTTTAGATTGCCATAAATTCCTTGAATTGTATTCTCAAGTGAGTCAGTGCCAAAACCATAAAATCAGGGCAGCACATCACAGTGGCCAACAACCAAACAAAGCGGCTTCTTCAGGAGAAGCTGAAGGATTTCAAGTTAATGCCAGTTCAATTCCATGCAACAAATTCACGTGAACTTTTGTGTAAGATGTACCATGGGGGCTACCTGGGTGGTACAGCATAGCTCCTGTCCTTAGAATTGTATGATCCAATGTGCTAGACAGATACTTTAGCAGTCATGACACAGTCATTCAACCAATAGGTTTTGAGCACCTGCTATATGTCCATCTCTATTCCAGATGCTAGAGGTAAAACAAAAAGCAAATTTCTGCCTTTATGGTATGGGATTCTAACCTATGTTATGTTAGAATAATGAATGATATGGAGAAAAACAAAGCAGAGAATGGGGATGTGACATTGGCTCTAATGGCATTTCGGTGTCCAGGTGAGTCTTCGTGGAGAAGGTGACATTTGAATAAAGACATGAAGGAAATTGTTCAGCTACCTGGGAGAAATCACTCCAGCAGGGGAAGAGCAAGGTCAAAGTAAAGAGTATGCATGCAAGGAACATGGGTGCCGGAGCGCTCAGCATTAGTGGGAGCAGTGGGCAATGTGAGAGCAGGCGGGGTTGGCCAGCACTGTCCCAGCTGTTCCAGCTCAGGTCCTGTGGAGCATTGGTATCCATGACCTCATTAACAGCCCCTGCTGCTGCTTTCTGCCCTTAGCATCCTATCAGCTTCTTGGTTTCTCCCTGAGGAGTGCTGGGGTCGTTCATTCTTGCCCCTTGCACAGTCCCTCCCCCCAGATCACCTATCTCTTTTCTCACCTGGCTTACTTCACTTTTCTGCCACCTTAAAAAAAAATCAAATGAATGAAAGATGTTTTCTCTCACTTTTAGCATCCGAGTCACAATGTAATGTAGAATCTGTACCTCTGTGAATGAGAGAAGGAATAGTAGGTGTGTAGGGAACGCCAGCAGCCACTCTACAGGAAGAGCAGCTGCGAACAGCAGGCCCCGGCAACCCACAGCTTCCCTGGAGGGCTCTGAAGAAAGAACTCCCTCTGCCTTCATCTCTTCACCTGTTTAGGTTTTCATATCTCTCACTCCCCCTCCCATGCTGCTTCCCCAATCTAGTGGTCACTTATGAAGAAAACCAGTACGTCACCAAATTCACACCTGGGTGTGACCCCCTCCCCACAGGCATTCTGAGTTTTTTCACCATGTGCACACTGGATGGTTCACCTGGAGAGGAAGCACAGGTGTCAGAGTGGTAATTATGACAGCAATATGAGCTTTAGGGAACCTAAACACAAACTAAAATTCAGGATGCTGCAGGAAAAGAAAGAGATTGACAGAGACCAGAAAGGGGAATACATACAGGGCATATTAAGGAGACCTACCCTGAGCCCTGCTTAGAAGCAGAGATTTCCAACAGCCCTGGCTGCATATTAGAATCACCTAAGGAGCTTTCAAAAACTAATGCTCAGTCCCCCATTAAATGAGAATCTGAGGCAAGGCCCAGGCAGGTATTTCCTTAATGATTCCACTGTGCACTGGGGCTGAGGACCACTGAGCCAGAATCAGAGCAGCAGCAAGGGCCTTCTCTCTGCAGATCCTGCCTTGCAGGCAGCTGAATGCAGAAGACCCTGACTGCCAGCCTGGGACAGACTCCCTCCTGGGCCTCTCCCACTCCTGGGCCTCCCTTAACGGAGCTTCAACCAGACGTTCTTGAGAGAAAAAGAGATGGCTAGGTGATACAGTGTCTGTGTGAGACCCTTGCTTCAGACCTCAGATCCGGGCCAGCAGTGTACCCTTGGGCAAGTTATTGAACCCCTGCACCTGGCCTCAGTTCCTTTGCCGATAAAGAGATGGAGTAATAAAGCTCCCCTTACAGGGTTGCGATGACTCTACGATTTCTTAAGTGTAAAGGTCCTCACATAGTGCCTGACATACAGTCGATGGATGCTGTTCACTGTCAGCATTGCCCGTCCTGACCTGGAACGTGCAAGTCTCTGCCCAGATTTCACTTCAAGGTTTGCCAGTTTCTTGACTCGTTGCATTTTCAAACTTGAATTTCTGATATTTCTCTCCTTTTTGTTTCTTTCCTCTTCTGTTCCTTCCTCTCCTTTCCTCCTCACTCTGTGTGTGTCACACACACACACACACACACACACGCCTCTGTGGTATCTCCCACATCCCAGTCTTGTTCCTTCTGCCTGGCCGGGCCTCTCTCTGTCCCTCCTCCTGCCTGCATGGATCCCCATGCATCCTCAAGATTCACCTATGACCACCTCCCTAGAAACATTCCCTGAACACCTCCCCACCCCAGCAGAGGCATGCCCCAAGCAGAGGCATCTCCTCTGTGCTACTCAAATGTCCTATATGTATTTCTATCTCCATATTCATCACAGTGTTGTAACTATTTATGTATCTCTTGGCCCCCACTAGAATTGAGCTCCTCAAAGTGCTTTGTCTTTATTTTTTTGTGTGCTTAAAACAGTGTCCAGTATACAAGAAGCATTCAGTAAATGTTGACGGTCTACATGAATACTCTAAAATATCTTTTCCAATGGCTTGTTAAGACACTCACTGCCCTCTTCCCAAACTGAAATTTCTACCACTGAACTCATTTCCTTTGGTTAAATAAGAAAAACACTATCACATGGATAGAAATCCAATTAAAATGCAACTGTGCTCTTACGTGCGCTGATACCTGATAGAGCAGATGAGCAAGGACCGTCCTCTGCAGACAGCCTTGTCCCCTCCCTTTGCCTCAGTGGTCCTCAGATAATCATGGGCTGGAGAAGCTCAGAATCCTTCCAGTTCTAGAACCCCAAGGGTTTAGGCTCAGATCCTGGGAGGCTCAGAGAAGCTGACTCTGAGAAAGCAAGACAGAGGAATGGACAGGGCAGTGGCACCTAGGCCCATGGTCATGCCCTGATGGGCAGAGACAGGGTAGCAAATGACAGTGTCTGTGCAGGAAGAATAATCCAGGAAGGGCAGGTCTAGATGCAGGGCCTAGAAGAAACTGGACAAGGGGGTGAGGAATGGGGGGTAAAAAATGGGGTAAGTAGAGGGAGGATGAGACCCTCTCGGAAGCAAATACAACGAAAGGGCTTGGAGGGGAGAGATGAAATTTGAAGGTTGGGTGGAGATTAGATTGACAAAAGCATAAGGTAGATAAGAGAAGAAGATAAAACAGTGAAAATGTAAGGTACAGTCTTCTGAGCCCTGAAAATCTCCCCAAAGAAAGTCAAAACTCAAGTCCTCCAAATTCAGAATGGCCTAAAGGGGAGCTGGGCCTTAGCCGGTGAGTGGGCCGGGAGCCCAAAAGTCCAGCAGTTAGCCTTCCGGGGCTGCCGGCCCTGGCCTTGGTTCACAGAAGGTACACAGGCGTGCTCTGGTGCAGACCTTATTTCATATTTACTGAGCCTGTAACTATTTACAAGTCTGCTTTCTCTCCTCAGACCTGGCTGAAAATCCTGTTTAAATTGGGCCAGGCTGTGTCCATTGCCTCAGGCCATAACACTGCTCTGTTTCCCGTTGCTCTTGTATCAGAGGTGGACATCAGTAGGAAACGCCCTGTTTGTGACCACTAACACATTCTTGGAAAATGCCTGCCCTGCTGGTGTTTGGCTGAATTTTGAAGAGCTGTCTTCCTAACTCCCTTGGCTAGCTGGCTCTATGAGAGCAAGTGGGCAACCCTTATTCATTGCCAGCATTGATATGGCCTAGTAAGATATAACAAACTTAATAGTAAATACTGTGTATAAATTGGTATCAAAAGTCATCACGTTGGGTGTCTGAGAACAAAATCACATTTGCCAATAATTTTAATTCACTGTAGGAGCAAGAGATAAAGAATAAAGGGTATTTGTTGCAAAGTTTTACTGAGAATTCATAAAATCATACAACTGTACTAGATATAAATCAACTGTCTGTACCATACCATACACATATGTGGTCGCTGGATGGTTCTTATTTTCTTTTATTTTTGTCTTTTTCAGTACAAGTTATTAGAATATATGTTATAAGAATAATGAAAAATATTAATCATTAATATGAAAAAGGAAGCTTAAAATGTAAGGGACAAATAAGATAAAGATTCAAAATATTTATAAAGTAAAATACAGAAAAGTTAAGCTGAAGGGAAAAGCACAGTAAATGGTAAGAGGAGAGGAATTTCCCAGTGGAAGCCGCACCACGTCCCTCCCTCGGTCCAGGTGAAAGGGCATATTGGAATACTGGATGCCCTCAAGGTGAAGGCCAAGGCTGCTGGTGAGCACGGGCAGGAAATTTTACCAGTCACAAAGAAACATAGAGGGGAAAATGGCAAAGAGTGATTTTGCAGAAGTAAAATTCATGGATTTTTATACATGAAAAGAAAGAGTTGAATGAAGACATTTGGTAGATAGATATCTGACTTCTTAGGCTTTAGAGCAAACTTTAAAATAGAATATTCAAGTCTTTCAAAGTCAGCTTCCTGAAAGATTTTTTTTTAATCTCAAATTCCCCTCCCCCATTTGTAATCATTATGTAAAAACTGCTCCCTAAGAGGTTTAAAAACATTTTTCTCTCAATATAAGTCACTCTTTTAAAAGCTGATCTTTTATGTATTTTTAAACTTGAAAATAGATTGTCAAAAGAGGAGAAAATGCTTTATACTTTTTTGCTTCTTATAAATATATAGAAAAAGTCACTAACTTTTGAAAAGTTTACTATTCCAAAACTTTAAAAGTAAAACTCAAGCTACTTTGCTTCCTATTTTATGAACGTTCCCCTCGGATATGGTCTACTCAAATTCTATTTACCTCCTTCTTCTTTTTGATAATCTATGAGGTAGATATTTGCATTAGATTGCTCCAGAAATGTATGACAATTGGAACACTAAAATGGTTTCCACCCCATTTCCAAAATCACACATGCAGCTTTGTCTAGGATGCCGCCAGCCCCGTTCTCCCGTGAAACATTTGTGTGCGGAGGTAGATTTTTCTTTGCATTGAAAATTTTAGATTTGCAATTACATAGGTAATTTTAAAAAGTACATTTGGAAAATTTGGCCATGATGTTAAATATGCTTTTTGCGAAATGCTTTTAATAGTGACTACAGTTACTTTTCTCTTCCACTGCAGAAAACTAACATCATGCTCTCCAATAGAACATTTCAGGATAGTGAAAATGCTCTATGTGTGTGCGAAAATACTAGTCACACTGAACGCTTGAAATGTCATTAGTTCAACTGAGGAACTGAATTCTTAACTTTATTTAACCATTATTTTACAGTTAAATAGACACATGTGGCTAGCGCCCCCCCATATTGGGCAGCACAGACCAAACCGGTGTGGACGGTTGCCTCGGCACTTTGCTCCAGGGAGACCGACCCTGTGCCTGTGTTTGCATTTCCTCTATGTGCTCCTTAAATTTCTCCTCAGTGGAATGAGAGCGTAGACTCATGATGTCAACTGTTCTTTACGGCTCAAACTGTCTGACTCTCCTCTCTATCTAAAAATATCGCACTCTTTATACCCAGCTTTAACTGTGTTGCGGCCTAAATATCAAATCTAATCACAAGAGCCTTTAATAGTATCAATGAGAATGACCCTGAGCACTTAAGTTCCATGCAAATTTTTTGATAATTAATGTTCTTAGAGCTACTTTTTACACAAATGGCAGAAGAATGCTGTTTTTTTCCCCTGAAGCTGCCTTTGCACAATTGCAATTACATTAAAAGCCAACACTGGCAAAGCCTCCTCCCGGAAGGCTCACCTGACTCTCCTTCTGGCCTGCCCAGCCACCAGAGCACTCCTTTTCAGTGACACCACTCATCCCTCCAATAGCAATTAGAACGCTATTAGGATGCATCATTTGCTTGGCGCCTCTCCCTCGTCCGGATGTTACGGTTCTTGTTGCCCAGGCATGCTCCAGTCGTCTTTGCATCCCCAGCTCCTAGAGGGGTGCCTGGCCAAGGGTGAGACCAATGTACCAATGAGGACAACTAATATTTACCAAGGGCTGACTACATACCAGACGTTGTGCTAAGGGCTAAGGGATTTCCAGTTTCATTCGCCCTCACACAGTCTAGGAGGTACATACTATTACCATCTTTATTTACAAAGTGTATGATGAATGGACAAAGCATGAGCCAGAAACTTGCCTTTTCCTTTTCCTGGAGTTAGCCTTGCTCATTACAGACAAAAAGAATTTATCAGCAGCCTTTTCTACAATGACAAGGCTTTAGATGCAATTTTTCTTCGCTGCAAAACATACATGACTACCTAATATTTGTAGCAACTAAGGGTTGAAAGAGCAAGGTCGGGGAGCTATAAGGAGACCAGATTCACTCACTGACACTCACTCTGGACTGGAGCTAATCACTTACTCCAGTTACCCGTAGTTTTACTCTCGGCAGTTGTCTTCATCACTCTGGGGTACTGCTCTACTCTTGGTTCAGTACTCTCAGCAAAATTGTACAAGACAAATACAAGGTGTAAGATCTACACGCTTTCTTTTTGTTATTTTTCAATCTACTGGCCAGACTCTAGCATGCTGCCTGTCGAGCAATTTTATTTTGTAGGCCTCGCTGGCTTCTCTCTAAGGTCCCCCTCCTAGAATGGAAGCACCATGAGGGCAGGAATCTGGTATGGCTCGTTCATCTCCGCATACATGTATCTGCCTTCCTGGAACAGTGTCCAGCATATTATAGACACTCGATTACCATTTGGTAGAGGAATGAGGAGCAAAGTTCAAAGTATTCCTCTGCTTGCACTGTCTTCCTCCACCCAATTTGCAGGAAGTGAGAGGCAGTTTTGCCCCCTGTTAAAAAAGGATTTCTTATTTATAAAAATAACACCCAGAAATGTGCAAAAGAACCATGAATACACAATGTGATGTGTTTAAAAATTCTTAAAATGTTAATTATTTAGCTACATTAAGATGTGATTGCAGAACATTTCTAGTGCACAAGCACAGTATGTATCAGAATGACTTGGGAGAATTTTTAAAACTATATAGGCTCTGGTCTTACCCTTAAAAATTCTAAGTCGGTAAATCCAGGGTGGAGGTTAAGAATCTTCATTTTCATAGAGAATCCTAGTTAATTTTTAATTTTTTTTCTTTTCAAAGCAACTTTATGCATTCATTAGTCAGGGTTCTCCAGAAAAATGAAATCAATAGGAGGTATACAGAGAGACATTTATAAGTAGATATATTTTAAGGGACTGGTTCATGAAATTGTGAGGGCTGGTGAGTGCCAAATCTGGAGGGCAGGCTGGCAGGCTGGAGATTCCAGCAAGTGTTGATGTTACAGCTTTGCGTCAAAGGGAGGTCTGGAGGCAGAATCCCTTCCTCTTCTGGAGACCTCGGTCATTTCTCTTAACTCTTTCATCTGATTGCATGAGGCCCACCCACCTTACAAGGTAATCTGCTTTACTCAAAACCTACTAGTTTAAATGGTACTCACATCTAAGAAAAAGTAGCTTCACAGCAACATCTAGCCTGGTGTTTAAACAAACTGGGTACCATAGCCTAGCCAATCTAACACATAAAATTAACCATCACAAAGAAGTACAATTTACACAGAATAAAATGGACTCATGTTATGTATACAGTTAGATGAGTTTTGAAAATATATACTCCCTGTATCTACCACCTCATTCAGGATACAGGACGTTTCCTTTAACCTAGAAAGTTATCTTCTGGAACTTTACAAACACTAACTGCTTCCTATCATTATGGATCCAATTAGTCTGTGCTAGAATATTTTAAAAATTGAGTAATATAATATGTACTATTTGTGCCTGGCTTCTTTTTCCTTTTTATTGTGGTACAATACAAATAACATGAAATGTACTATTTTCACTATTTCTAAGTGTACAGTTCCGTGGCAGTAGTGCACTCACACTGTTCCGTGCGCCATCGCCACCAGCCATCTCCAGAACTTCATCTCCCCCGGTTCAGACTCTGCCGGCGCAGTGCTGCCTACCCAGTCTTCCCTCTCCCTCCTCCCTGACAACTTGTCCCATGAGGTTGGCTAGGCTACCCTAGGTACCTCATACAAGCGGAATCGTAAAATATTTGTCCTGTTGTGACTGGCTTATTTCCTAATGTCTTAAAGATTCCTCCATGTTGTAGCGCGTGTTGCAATTTCCTTTCTTTTAAAGGCTGAATGATCTTCCATTATCTGTACATATCACAGTTTTCCATCCATTTATTCACAGATGTGCACTGTGTGCCTGGCTTCTATCACTTAGCATAGTGCTTTGAGATTCACCCGTTTAGTTGCGTATATCTGTAGTGTTTCACTAGGCGATTCTGATGATTCCCAAATTCTGCTGGCCAAATGAATGCTGGAATGTTTTCCTTTGTTTGTTTGGTTTTCTTTCCTTTTCCTTTTTTTTTTTTTTTTTTTTTTTTTTTTTTTTTTTTTTTTTTTTTTTTTTTTTTTTTTTTTTTTTTTTTTTTTTTTTTTTTTTTTTTTTTTTTTTTTTTTTTTTTTTTTTTGCCTTCTTTCTCTGGCTTACTGTTAGCCAGTCAAATTATTATGTGTCTGTCTGTGGTAAGAAATTTGTCACTCATAGGGCATATTCCATGACAAGGACAAGGAATGGACCACAGTAACAATTTACAATTGTATGGCACTGGCCACTTATTTCCGTGCCTGGTGTCACGTAATCCTCTTAATAACCCTATGATATGTCATTATCCCCACCTTACCCAAGAGAAAGCCTAGCCCCAAGGACTAAGTGGTGATGTGCCCAAGGTCATACACTTGGCAAGTAGCAGAACTGTCATCTGAACCCAATTCTTCAGAGCCAGGTTCAGTGCTCACAGCTGCCTGAGCATTTATTTGAAGGGCACAAGGAAAACTCCTATCCCAAAAATAACTCCCCCATAGCCTGTCGGGGTGCTTGAAATTGCTGGCATAAATTGACATCTTTGAGCCCTGAGAGTACTACAATCCTCTAGAAATTCCTTTTAAAACAGCCCCAGATGAGATGATGTAATGGGATGAGCTGCCATTACATCAAGTTCATTCAGTAGGAATCAGTTCATAATAATAGAACAGTTGCTATTTATTGAACCTATCCCACATCCCTGGCTCTGTGCTAGGCTCCTGCATTCCTTGGATACCCGACTTCCTTCTCAGAATGATCCTGGGAGGTTGATTATTATCACGCCCATATTTTACATAAACTGGTCCCAGGGTGTTTAAGTGACTTTCCCCAAAGTTACAAGCAAGTAACTGGAGGAACCTGTTTTTTATCTTAAATCTGACTGGCTGTATAAAGTTTTTAATCACTATAGTATACTAACTCTTAAGTATAATCACTTATAGTATACCAGACCTTCTTTTAATAAGACACTGAAAGGGGGGAAGTGGGTGAGAGATAACAATCCCAAGGCAAATAGCTGGAAAAGTGAGTCCAATTGAACTTTTTGCATAAGTGTGTCTGGGGCTGGCTTGAATTTCTACTTATGAATGACTTGCTATGAAAAACTTATAAAGGCCCCTCTGTGTTATTTTCTTCTTACTCTTTTTTTTTTAACATCTCCCTCTCCAGTAAATTCTTCACTTGTGCAGAATGTGTATTTGGCACTTTTTTCTGAGTGCATCCAGGGAGTGTTTTTGAAATGTTTCTTACTGAGTGCCCTAATGAACTGATGGTATTAATCGTGGTGAAGGAAGAACAAGAATATAAGATTCGTGCTGCTCTTTGATTAAAGCTTCTTAGAGAGAATCTTTCCTCAGAGCGTTGTTGTTTTAATGGCCTCCTACAGGTATTTTTCGGAGAGGTCTCTGAGGGCGTTATTTCCCTGCTCCCTGTAGCAGCGCCTGTCAGCTTCCATGCTGCATGTATTTTACTTCAAAGGAGAGCCTGCGTAATTTGCCTATTTCTGCATTTTAGAGCAGAGTCGAACAATGCCAAGTAGGCTATCATGTGTTGACAAGGAGTCAGCAGGAAGGGCTAGTCAGGTAATCGTCAAGTTGATGTATTTGAGACGCTGTGTAGTCTTTTCAGCTAAGTACTCTCTCTGCCCTATGAGAATCGATTAATCAGGAGGACTTCAATTTAGGGCCATGGTTATGCCATTTATTGTGTTAGTGCCTTAAATAGGAATATGTGATATAAACCTCCATTATGGGAACGAAAGTCTACCAAATTCCCAATTTCTTAAGAATTGTCTTTGATGTAGATGATGCCAGAAATAGAGTGCCTTTGGGCTTGCTAAATATTGAACAATTTTCATGAAATGGCAGAAAAATGGTTTTTTATAATTCAATGATTCTTTTTTGCTGCACCACAATTGAGTTTTATATGTTTAAAATATTTTTGAAATACTGCCCTGAATTTTACAGCTAAATTTCTCAGAATACTCACGTATTTTTAAATGACCTTTAGAATGCACTTCTAAAATTTTATGCATTGGTAAAGGCATTTCAACTGGAAAAAAAATTTCAAATTGTATATACTATTCTCAGTTTAAAGAGACAAGCTAGGTTTGGGGTTTTTTGTTTGTTTGTTTGTTTGTTTGATATGTGATGCTAAAAAAACTAAAATGGTAATTTTTTTCTAAAGATATGTCAACTGCATTAGTTTTATATTTTTAAAAAATGAAAATAAAACATTTAACTTGTTCACCATATTTCATTTTACATACTGCGGTAGAACATCACATCTTCCAGAGAAAAATCAATTACATTTTATTTACTTTCCCCAGACTGAGTTTAATGCCAATCAGAGATATATAAACTTATATCCTGGCTGCCTCTCTTAAGAAATTTCTAGCAAAAATAGCCACCCCAGAAAATTGCTTTTACCACACAGCTAGAATCACCCCATTGGCCAAACTTTGAAATATTGCATCTTACTTGCTTATTTTATAGAACATTTTCCTCACTACCATCAAGCAATTTGCTGGAAAAAAATATGCCAAATGATCCAAAACAATGTAAATCTGAAAATCGATAGTTGATTGTTAATAATATGGTCCCTTCATCTTCTGAAAGAGGAGAGACATTTCAATTATATCATCTCAAATGCACCAAGAAAGAAGGATAATAAAGTTAAATACTTTGTGTTGTTTTTCCCCATTATCAAGATTTATTGTTCATCAGCAGGTAACGCTAGATCTTTTTTAAAAGGGATGAGCTTGGACGCATTTGTGTATCGAACAACTGAGCTATAGTAGTGGAAAAGTATAAGCCAGAACATTTTCAAAACTCATTTATCCAAATCTAAGTATCAGTCTAATGTAGGAGGGGAAAAACTCACATATTCTTTTAGTGTCAGTTGTGTATGGGTGCTGGAAGTATAGATGTGGCTAGTTGAAGCACCTGTAGAATAAGAACTACGGACTGAGAGAAATGAAAGAAAATGATAACCCAGCCCCAGGGGGTTCAGTCTGACCCAGCATGCATCCCTGTTGTAACCTGCATTGCTGGGTTTCTCGCTCTCTCCGGGTTAAATGTAGTTCTGACCTGTGCTGGGCTCTGGAGCTGGAATTGTGAGGGCCAGTCAGACCTTGAAGTATGGGCAGCATTGAGAAGGATGGGAGTATAAAGTATTAGGTCCACAGTGGCAAAGTCAATCATAGAAAGAGCTGGACGAAAAAGCAGGGGCGGCAATTGGAAAACTGAAAACTGGGGATTTCAGAAAGCTTTCCAGAGGTGACTTGAAGCCAGGGAAGGAAGCTATTTGTGATAAGCTCCTCCTCGGTGAGAGGGAGCTGATAAAAGTCCTGCCAGCTCTGACCTCCACCTTAGAGAGTGAATATGATAGTGACCATGGCAGAGATAAGAAGCCTGGCAGTTGGTATCCTTACAGAAGGCTTGAATAAAGAAATCCAGAGAGCAGCAACAGATCCTCCCTGGGGTATCCTAATGAGTTCCCAGAGTTGTAAAATCTTGAAGAAGGGAAGGAAGAAAACTGTTTTCGGTAACATCAAATATCAACATTTATAAAGAATCATTAAATTTCTGAAGTAATATTTTGTATTTGCACGTAAATGTGTTCCTTACAGAGTGCCCGTGAGCCAAGCATCCGTAGCCAAGGAAAGACCTCGTTGTCTGGAGAAGACAAGGGCTGGATTTCTGAACTAGGTGCAAAGGTCAAGTCCATGGGTTAGCATGCTAAACAGTATAATGTCTCTATATGCTTGTGGTATAACATTAATTGTGTTTAAAAACTGATTTGGGTAGAGAGAAGAACTTGTTATAGTTAGAAACAGGAAACAGACCTTGAATGTCAGGCTAAAGACTTTGGATTTGATTTAATGGGACAACAACTATTAATTTATTTTCATTTTTTTGACACTTTTTGAAGAAATTTTCTTTTGCTTTCTTCACTTTTTTTAATCCTCACCTGATTTTTTTAATTGATCTGAGAGAGAGAGAAATCAGATGTTATAATCTGACTATGGTCTGATCCGTCTGACGGTGGATCAGATGTCATAATCTTGTGTAAATGATGGTAACATTCCTCCCTGTCTCTTTGCCTTTGTGCCCCATACTTTACTGTTCAACAAACACTCCCCCAAACGTGGGGAATGTGTTGGTGGTAGAGGCCCGGTTGGTTGTATGTATGGCAATATATTTGTAACATTTGTTAACATAAGTGTAGTTTAAACTTCCTAGATGATTTGTTTCCTTCCAAGCTTATGTTAACAGATCGTCACGAGTTTAAAAGAGAGAGCCGTGAAAACAAAGCACACACTAAAGACAACAGATATACCTAATGCAATAATGATTCCAAACTAAATAGAGTCTACCCCCTATTGAGAAAAACTTCCAGAGAAGGTTGTCCAGCTGTGTGCAATACCTGCTTGCTCGTACTCTCTCGCTCTCCCCTCGAAGCTCCCCGGGACTTCTGAAACATAGGACCACTCCATAAAGGTGGAGACTGTGTCATTCACAGCTATATCCCCAGATCCAGACAATCTGCAAAGAGTAGGGGCTCAGTAATGTATGTTTATGTGAAGTGGCGAAACGTTTCAACACAACCCCAAAGGATGGCATGGACCCTGTGGAGAAGACTCCCGAGGCTCCAGGTAGTCAAGGCAACACTCTAAGGGTTCGGGAGACATGCTGGAAACCCGCACGAGCAAGGCTGGCTAAGCAGGGTGGCAGACGCTCTCAGCTGGATCTCTCAGCGTTGCCCAAACCAGGCTCATCCCCAGGGGCAGCGTTCGGTGTCCAGGCTGAGCCAGGGAAGAAGCCCAGTCTCATTAAGAAGGGAGGCAAGGATAGAGAAGGCAGTGAGCCCTGGCATCTAGCCCCCAGGCTGGGCCTGGCACAGGACTGTCAGTGGGTAGAAAATAAGAAAACCTGTTGGAGCTGAGATCTAATAATAATTGTTTAGTCATCACCCATAACTGTATTCCCACCTCCAAAAATAAACAAATACACAGCTAAATAAATAAATCACTATTTAAAAATAAACATTCAATTTCTTTCCAAAGACACATCTTTAAGGAATAATATTATAATAACAAAATATTGAAAACAACCTAAATATTCAAAAGCAGTAGGTCTTTTTAAAAATATATGAGCCCTGGCTGGTGTGGCTCGGTGGATTGAGTGCCGGCCTGCAAACCAAAAGGTCGCCGGTTCAATTCCCAGTCAGGGCACATGCCTGGGTTGAAGGCCTTGTCCTCAGCTAGGAGCACATGACAGGCAACCACACATTAATGTTTCTCTCCCTCTCTTTCTCCCTCCTTTCCCCTCTGCCTAAAAATAAATAAATAAAATGTTTTAAAAGGTAAATAAAAGTATATGGGATTACCATATATTAATACTATACAGCTATATAAAGTAACTTGTAAATATTCTTTTAACATGTTATTAAGTGAAAAAATATGGTAATAAATAACTAGTATTGCATGTTTTAATAAAAAAATAATTTGTCTACAATTAAGAGAGTTTAGAAAAATATAAACCAAGACATTACCAGTGGTTTTTACTCAGTATTGGATTACATTTTTCTTGTTTGCATATATGAAATTCTTATTTTTTTCATAAAGAATATGTATTACTTCTAAAATAAGAATACAGCAACAAAAATGTCTTTAGAATTAACAAGCAGTCCATTTGTCTCTGGTCACCAGGCTACAGAAAGGCCTCTGAGTGGAAGGTCACGTGTCTTCACCAGTCCTAAGAAACGGGCTGAGCCTCTGGTGCGTCTGCCCCCGAGCGAGCCCTTTACCACACGGGAGCCTCCAGCACAGAGGTTTCCCTTTCTGTTCTACCTGAAGAATGTAGGACACTGTTATGTGGTGTATAAACTGTGGGTCAGAGCAGTAATATAAAAATAATAAGAACAGTTTTGCTTCAAGAAATCCAACTTAATTTCAAGTGACTGGATTCCAATTTATAAGCCTGAGGTACATTAGAGTTTGAACGCTTTTTGTTTCCTCTCAAATCTACATTAATACTTGGCTTAGCACTCAAAGGGAAGCAATTCAGCACCAAAGGTGCAATTTTTCTTCAAGAATGCTAAAATCAATTTAGCTGTTTGGCTTGTAGTTAATGGTGAGTTGTAGTCTCAGATGCCAAATTTTCCTCCAATTATAGTGTACATTACTGGGACTTATGTAAAAAAAATATGTAAAACCTTTCTTTTTAATTCTTGGAATTCAAGCCCTAAAGGAAAAGAACTAGATGCACTTAACAGAATTTCTACCTGCAGCTATAAATTTGTAAAACCAGCTTGATCATTGCTTGTCCTTTTTTGAGGAGATTTTGTTATTTTATCTGAGTATACTTTTTTTGCATTAAATATGTTTTTGTCTGGACTGGACTGAAAAGCAACTTAGTATTTTGCATGTGGCTTACTAGTAAGATTCTCAGAATATGGCTTATAAATCATTAATGTCCCATGAATTTCTAAAACCATCCTCCATATGAACTGAAAAAAATTACCAAAATGTAATCCCATATAAATGCGTTTCCCCCTCCCGTGGGATTAAATCCATTGTTTTTTTAAAAAACACATGTATGCACACACGCATTAAATTAATATTTCAAAAATGTAAATCAGTAGTACCACGCACTCTTAGAGTTAGATATGAAAGACATCAAGGTATGTTTGAAAGAATGCAAATGTTGAAACCACAGAAAATTGATTTTAAATTCTAGTTTAGTCAATTACTATCTGAGTGTAGGGACAAATTACTTGATCTGCCTGAGCTTCCGTGTCTCCTGTTTAAAAACAAACAAAAAAAAACAATAAACCTTTCCACAGCAAGCTTATAAAAATTAGGCAAAAAAATGATGTCTTAGTTACTAACAAATACTAGGTATTTAATCAATGCTAGTTGGGGGCTTTTTTATTATCTGTTTGTTTCACTGTACCATCAGGTCCTTGAGGACAGGAAGTATATCTCCCTTGGACCCCCCATGTTTTAACACAATTTCTAACTCCTAGTAGTTTCTCAGGAAACATTCGTTGTATAAATTATTGGAACATTATAGTATCCTTCAAGGACTGAGTGTTCCCAATCAGAATTATTTCTGACTAAATCCTAAGGTGGTAGAATAGATCTTGCTAGGTTTCTAACTCCTTTCAAATTTTATCATTCCAGTATCATATACATCTTACCTCTAAATCTTTTGTATTCACTTCTCTCAAACCTAGAGTACATTTTTCTGTCCAGTGGTCCCCACTTTGCTTGCTATTTAATCTCTCATCTTTTCCATTACTTCCTTAACATTAAGCACTTCTTCCTTACTGAGCCAATGTAATTTCAATTTGCAATTCCCTTGTTGCCTCCCCAACTTTTGAAAAACCACAATGTTTCTTTTAAAAGATTATTTTATTTTCTGGATCAGTGAAGAATTTATCAGATTCCTTCATTTTATCACAGCAAAATTTTTGACATATCTCAAAGGGATAAAGTCTCTGATGGTGGTCTGACCACCACGCCGCCTGTGTCAGGAAAGCATTTGGCTTTGACATCCACATAAGTCATTTTCCTTCTGTTCCACTTATTTTCCCTCAGACACTTTGCACACTACTTCCCCCTTTAGGTTTGTGGATATCCACACAATATGTACCTTATCATAAGATTTTCTAATCTCTTATTCCCTTCAGTGTAGCTGTTCCTTTTGAATAAGGTGAACTGTATCAGTTGGAACAGTATATATTGAGGCGAAAGTAAGTTTACGGTTGCTCTTATGGAAAATAATGCAATAATTAATAAATAACAATAAAAGACTAAACTCTGTGTTTTGCACACTCACAACTGTAAACTTGCCTTTGCCCTGCCCTACTCGTTATGCTTTTATTACAGACAACCCACAAATCTATGTGGTTTATATTTTTTCCTCTCAAACTACCTACCTACCATGGATTGCATGTTGCTCTGTTCCATTTGGCCTCAGTTTAGCACCAGATAACGGACCAGCTACTACCTAGTACACAGTCAAGCGCCAGACACTACGGCAGAAGGAAGAAGACCTATAGTACATCTCACACTGTCTCTTAAAGCTTTCACCCAGAAGTCACTTGAGTCATTTTTTGCTCATAATTGAATGGCCAGAGAAAGCCTTATGCCGTGCCTGTCTTGAAAGAGGAGGTGGCAGTACCCTCATACCACCTGTATGTATAAGAAAAACCAGAAATAACTGCTGATGTGATTAATGCTCGAGACATATACCTTTCTACCAAAGTATTCTGATTGTGAGTTCCGTCCCACCTGAGAGTGCTCATATTTACTTCCATATTTTAAAATGTCAAGTTCTCTTAATTTATTAACTGTATACCCTCAAATAAAAAAATGGGGAACCAGTAGTCAAGATAATGATAAGCAATGGGAATAACCCCATACAATTGCTTTATTATATACAGATTGTTTTTAATACAGTTAACTCCAATCCTTAAGAAATCAACAGTTTGAGAATCACTAGTCTACTGGAAAGAATGTCAAAATCTTACAACAAAACACCAATTTGCCCTCCTGTTTCTTCTTTTTACTTCTTGCCTAACTGTGGATCAACTTCCACTGGAAATTGCGCTACCCTCTATGACATGTGCGGATGGCTAAGCCAGCAAGGATTTATGCTCGCCCTCTTCAGACCCTTCACAGCACTTCAAGGCACCTCCCCTAAAGACTGGCGAATCTGATCCTAATACAGAAAACCCACAACTAGAGGACTGCAGGAGTTCTCCTTGCCACAGAGAGAAGGCCCTGTGAATGTTAATGTCATCATTAATTCCCTCTATGACCTGAGGCAGATCACTTAAGTGCTAGCAGTCTACTTTTTCTGGTCCAAGGATAATATTAACATACTTCTCTAGTCCTAGTGAGGCATACTATATAGAATTGATTGCAAAAGCATTTTCAGTATATGAGACACTGTGGAGACATTTGATGTGCTCTGAATTCCCATTGTTGCCTACAGTGCTCTTCCTAGAAGTGAATGTCTACCCAGAGAGAGAGAGATGTCTGAGGCAAGGGAGTGTTCTATAGGATGGAGAAGTCTGTTCTTGAATTTGCAATTAGGCAGAGTCAGTCTTCTCTGTTGTAGGTTATATCTGGGGTGTTTGATGTACTGATCTTCCTCCTTTCTGTAGGCATTTTTCTGGTTTCTATCCTAACCACTTCGCGGAGGAGACAAAATGCAAATTAATCCTTTTTTTGGCCTAGTAAATTCAAATTAGTCCTTCCTGCCTGGTATGGTATCTCTAGAAAAAAAGTTAGATTGGAGAGTTTGTTATAAATAATACTAGAGCTTTTTTTAGAGTAAGAGTAATAACATACTTGTTTATCATTTAACTGTTTGCACAGTGGTTTCACAGCATGCAAGATTTTATTTGAGCCTTAGCCTAACTGTAAAATGGACACCAGCAGAATTTACAGAGAGGAGACCAAGGCTCAAAAGATTCAGAGTGTTGCCCAAAGTTACCCGACTAAGAAATGACAGACAACTCCAGATTTTCTGATTGTGCATGGAGTAATCTTCTGTTCCATTGTTCCAGGTTGCCTCTGTGTTTTCTGGCAGGAGTAGGTAACCCCTAGCTATAAACCCTATGATCAAATAAAGCCAAGATAGGGTAGGAAAGGGGGGAGTTGGATGAAGAAGCAAGCAGACAGGAAATTATCATTCAAAGCCAAATTCAACATCTTTTGCTTAAGAAGTGAAAAGAACTAACTGTTCCTTCAAGATTAATTTTAGCATTCTAATGAATTAAAATTAATTCAGTTAATCAATCAGTTATTTTTCACTATAGCATTCAGCCAGAATGGGGAGACGTAGATATGTATAAATCCCAATAAAAATGATGACTTGATTTCTTCATGATGGTATTAGCCAATAACTCGACTCCATCTCCCCAAACCATCCCCCCCACCCAAATAAGAATAAGGAGAGTTGGTATTCATTCATTCATTATGCATTAATTTACTACAATTTCCCAAGATGTTCCACTCTGATGGGTGGAGGGAGGGGGAGAACAGATAGATAAACAGATCACTGTAATACAGTAAGTGCTAGAATGTAAAAAAGGACAGCATCAATCCGAGAAGGAAGGGTTAAAAAACTTTCTGGGAGAGGCAGCCATTAAGGTGAGTGGAAGCCATTATGTAATCTGGGAAGTAAGAGTTAGTTGGGCCCGTGGTTGGGAAAGTGAGTTCTGACTCTTAGGGCAGAAGCACAAAGAACCTTGGTAAAAGGATTCAGAAGGAGATGCAAAGCACAGGGAGGCGGACTAGAGAGATAGGCAAGGTTCAGACCTGAGAGACATGGCATGGCCTGCTAGGAAATTTTAACTTTATTCTTAATGCTGTTGGAGCCACCAAATTAGAAAAGTCTGTTGGTGGGCCAGAGGAATTTGGGGTCTTGGAGGTCTGTCTGTTGACTCAGAAACCTTCCAGGTTGTTAGTGAAATCCAAGAAACAGGATAAGGAGAGTTTCTGATCTGTGTTGCATGCCATTAAGTTCATTCCTAGGCAAATCAGACACTAGAACTCAGGTTTCCTAACTCCTGCGACGGCACTTTTTTTTTCTCCCACCCCACAATGCCTTCCCATTTCTTTGGCATTTTCTTTCTTTAGAGAATTCTATTCCTTTTGTAACGTGTGCTGAGACGCCAGAGCATTTTTAAAGGTAATCTCCTCTCCGTACACATTTATCATGGTGATGGTAAGGTTTAAACACTCTCATTGGCCATCCCATCCGTGCAATCTTACTTGGTTTTCTTCTGAGAATGAGAAGGCTATTTTTACTTCTATGGGTGAAAATCAAGAAGCCCTAAATTTCTCTAGCTAAATATTTTAAACTTGAAGCTTTAACTTTTCTTCATATTGCAGTTCAGAGAATAAAGCAAAGCAGTTGTTTTATTTCATTCTTTAGTATCAAAAGATAACTGCTCATTGTTAATGAGAATTGTAGGGCCAGTTCAACTACAGCGATAAATTCAGAGCATAAAAGATCATATATCAACACGACCTCACTAACCTTCTCTGTACTAAATGACAAACTGCTAGAAATAGCCTTTGGATCAGGTCACAGACACACTAAAATACTTACCCTTCACCACAGAACTCTATTGAACCCTATCTATCATTTACCACCTTCAATCACAGAAGCCTGCTTCAATGCAAAGCAGAATTTCAAACAAGAACTGAAAGGGAAGGAAAACTTTCTTCAAAGAGCCCAGCTTCTGATTTTATTTAGCATTTCTTTGATTTTTGAAATAATGTGACAAAAGAACAGAGCTAGTTACATTATGCTTGAGGCAACTGTACAAGGATTGTGGTATAAGGGAAAGAATAGGGTCTTATAGCCAACGGGCATTAACCTGGTATTTGAGCCTCACTTTCTCCTTCCGGAAGAGGCTAGTATATCAGTGTTATAACAATAGGATAGATGTATAATATTACTTTTTTTTTTTTGAACAGCAGAATGAGACCCAACTAACAGAGACTGTTAAGCTTTTTTAGAGAATGGTGAGATTTAATCAAGAGTTCTAAGACTGCCACCTTCATGTCATATATATTTACTGCACACACTTCAACCCTATCTTCAAATAAATGCCATTAATGACTGTTCTGAATTGTCTATAAAGGACTTTTCCAGACTACTTAGAAAATTAGGGTTTTCAATATATCATCTTCAGGGAAATTAATATACCCCTCAACCACCATTGAGCACTCTAACATTCATGTGCTATTTTCACATATTTTTCATGTGAGAGAGAAATATTTGGGAAGTATAAAAATTAAAATATATTCTTGTGTAGGTTGTTGAACTTCATAGTTTGTCAATGGGTAATTAGTAAGATTTCACATTGCACTTAGCATTTATGCATTTGACTTTGGGATAGGCTAAGTGGAGAAATGATACTGAACCATACACACACAGTCCTTGCATTTATAAAGCTGACAAGGGTAATAATAGCCAAGATGATTTGCTGAGTGAATGAATGAATGAATGAATGGCTTTTACCTTTCATAACCTTTTAACACAAAAAGTGTATGTTCCTATGACCGAGTCTAAATTACAACAAAACAACTGGTCGATAGATTTTTTTTTAAAAAACCAACTATCTATTATAATTTTAACTTAGACTTTTTTAAAAAGTTTTTTGTCATGTCTTTAGCTACATATGTATCATTTAGTCAAGAAAAAGAAAAATCAAAGTATGAATATTGTACCACTCAGAAATGTATAATAACAAAACATATCTATCACCTGCATGTGATTTTAAAAGAACAACTTTCTACCCTGCCTGGTGTAGCTCAGTGGATTGAGTGCGGGCTGGGAACCAGAGGGTCCCGGTTCGATTCCCCGTCAGGGCACATGCCTGGGTTGTGGGCCAGGTCCCCAGTGAGGGCCATGTGAGAGGCAACCATACATTGCTGTTTCTCTCCCTCTCTGTCTCCCTCCCTTCCCCTCTCTCTAAAAATAAATAAAAATAAAAATCTTTAAAAAAAATAAAAGAACAACTTTCTAAGTCAGAAAATGTATGACTTCACACAATGCCATGTGACATACTGAAGCCTTGCAGCGTTCCTGCTTTTCCAGCTTGTGCTTCAGGAGACCACTTTATTACGGAGTCCCACTGGATCTTCAGCAGCTAAACCTCTGCTGAGAGGCTCTGAAGAGTTTTTGTCATTACCATTAAGGAAACTTCAGTAACATTCTGTAAATCAGAAATGGGAACGGCCATTCCCCTGCTCATGGCTAACACTTAAAATAGCAGCATGGTGAACAAGGCAGAATGTGGATATGTTGCTGGGCAGGGAGGGAGATCCCCAGTACAGTAAGCAATATTCCTGACTCCACTGAAAAATCCATCAATGAATCATACTATTCATAGAGAACCAGCTTCATACTTGGTGCTGTAGAAATTTAAAGAACTATAAACTGTTGCCACCATCAAGATTATTCCATTCTAACCTGAGAAACCAAAACAATACATGAGCAACAAATGCAGAGACATCCCCAAGCCATCACTGTAATGGCAGAACAAAAATTAAAATGCAGGTGCTCTCAGTGAGATATAAGCTGTTCATTCCAGTTACTTTACTACTGTCCTTAGTCCTGTCACAAAATCAACGTAGAAACAAGACAGCATTGGCTATTGCTGCTGCCCAGCCAGACGATGCCAACTTTGGCCGAAAGTGGCGGGTGCTACAGGAATGCTATTTTCATACAATGTCCATACTTACATGATCACATGAAAAAGACTATAACTTGCCCAAATTCCACTTCAACCAAGTTAACTATAGAGTAAAATTTGGTATATAAGACTTATTTATAAAAATTCATTGAAAACCTATGCTATGCATATATTCTGATGGGGACACACAGACAATAAATGAATAAAGGAAGGAAGGAAGGAAGGGAAGAAGGAAGGAAGGAAGGAACAAGTGATGAAGGAATGACTATCTAGATACTGATATATGCTATGAAGAAAGGTTTTTTTGCCCTGGATGGTATGGCTCAGTGGATTGAGTGCTGGCCTGAGAACCAAAGGGTCGCTGGTTTGATTCCCACTCTAGGGCACATACCTGGGTCGTGGGCCAGGTCCCCAGTAAGGGGTATGCAAGGGGCAACCGCGCATTGATATTTCTCTCCCTCTCTTTCTCCCTCCCTTCCCCTCTCTAAAAATAAATAAATAAAATCTTAATAATAATAATTTATTTTAAAAAAAGAGCTTTAAAAAAAGTTTTTTATAAGTAACAGAACAACCTCAGGTTTGCTTGTATAGGGTCAATGAAGCCTCCTTGAAAGAGGGGACACTAGAATTGAAATGTCAATGAGGAGAAGAAGGCAACCATCCAGTGAAGAGGAGGGAGATCATTCCAAGCATAAGGAACATCAAATGCAAGGGCGATGAGGAGGGAACAAGCGTATTTAACATGAGAAGTAAAATGGCTGGAGTAGGTGAAGAGAAGAATTATAGAAGATGAGATGGAAAAAAAGGTAGGCAGGTGTCCAATTATATGGATTTTTGTAGTGCACAGTAGAGTCTAAGGTTGTTACTGGTGGCAGTGGAGAGACTTTTCAACATTATAAGTGGGGAAATACTTAAACTGAATTTTCACGTTAGAGAAAACTGCTAAGACTGCAGAGTAGTAGAAGTGAGGACAGAGAAGCTACTGTTTCCATCCAGGTGAGAGAAAAGGTGAACTGGACTAAGCCATCATGGTACAGGTGAGAGAAGTCAGTCAACTCAGGGTATGTGGATATTACTTGTGCACGTGGCTGTGCCATGTGACAGGAAAAAGTGAAATTAAGACTTCTACATATCTTGCCTGAGCTACTGAGGAAATGTTACTGCCATTAAAGAGACCCCTAAAAAGCTGAGATGGAGGGGCTTCAGGGCTCAGTGGACCTGACTGCCTCTCAGCTGACTCATGGGCAGCTCATGCACTACAATGCGTGGAAAACAGAATGCATAGGTAGCAATGGAAGCAGGTTAGGGAAATGGTGAGAAGATGCTGTATTTCTCAACTATTTATAATTTTTTATCTATGAAAAAACAAGTACAAGCCGAGATTAAACTGAGGAAAGGCAGTGTTGGGGATCTGAGGGAAGAAAAGTTGTGAAATAATCATCTTGGAGAAGAAGAAAGTGAATTTATAGAAAATTATGATAAGATTACCCTGAAATGTCAAGAGGTCAGTTTTGATATGTCATCATATTTGAAATGATGCCAGTTAGGGAGTTTGTAAATTTCCCAATGATCAGCTCTGTGGACGTTGGCATGGAGTAAGTAAACAGTTGGGTTTAACCACAGATGTTAGTTTGCTTTTGCTGCCATAATATACCGCAAATTTCGTGGCTTTAAACAACACAAAGTTATTATCTTACATTGCCAGAAGTCAGAATTCAGAAACGGGTCTCGGTGAGCTAAATTCAAGATGTCAGCAGGGCCGCATTCCTTTTGGAGACTCTAGGGAAGGCCACTTCTCTGCCTTTTCCAGGTTCTGGAGCGCACTTCCTGGCTCGTTTCTCCCTTGGATCTCCAAAGCCAACAACGCTGGTCAAACCCTTCTCATGCTGCCAGTCCTCTGCTTCTCCCTCAGGTGCCTCCCATGTGATCGGAAAATACAGGATAATCTGCCATCTCAAGACCCACTAATTAGCAACATCAATTCCATCTGCAACTTTAATTCCCCTTTGTCCTATAACCTACCAAATTCATATTTTGGGGGATTAGGTTGTGGACATCTTTGGGGAATCATCATTTTGCCTAACACTATATCAGTCTGCTGTGCCTACTGTAATAAAATATCACGGACTGGGGGATTTAAACAATACAAATTTCTTTTCTCACAGTCTAGAAGCTGGAAATGTGAGGTCAGGGTGCCAGTATAGTCAATTTTGGATGAGAACTCTTTTCCTGATTTGCAGATGGCTGCCTTCCGCCTGTGTCATCACCTGGCAAACTGGGTGGAGGGTGCTCTCTGGTGTCTCTTCTTAAAAGGACACTAATTCTATGGGATTAGGGTCCCTCCCTTAAGAGTTCATTTAACCTTAACGCCCTCCTTTTGGCCCTATCTCCAAATAGAGCCACATGGGGGAGTACAGCTTCCACATATGAACGTGGGACAGAATTCAACCCATAGCATGGTTGAAGTATGGTGAAGAGAAGGAAGTGGAGTGAGAAATTTATTTTCAAGAAGTGATTATAAAGCTAAACCATAGAATCCAAGCTGTAAGTGACTGAGGGCATGAGAAGAATGGTGAGAGGGGAAATTTCTGTTGTTGAAACCACCCGTTCGGTGATATTTTATTATGGAGCCAGAGCAGACTGACACAGTGTGAGGAAAAATAAAAACTCCCCAAAGTTGTACACGAAGTAGTGATATACAGGAACGATGGCTCTTGGTGAGGCCAGGAAATTTCTGGCACGGGAGGACCCAAATCAGCAAGCTGGAAGAATAGGAGGTGAGGGTCAGAGGGCAGGAGATGTGAAAATGGAATTTCAGAGGTTTGGGGTTATTGGATATAGCAAGGTTTCTGGGTTTTAAAACAGAAGTTCCCAAAGAAACTATAAAAAGTCATTTTCTGCCTGGCTGGTGTAGCTCAGTGGATTGAGCGTGGGCTGGGAACCAAAGGGTCCCGGTTCGATTCCCAGTCAGGGCACATGCCTGGGTTGCTGGCCAGGTCCCCAGTGAGGACCATGTGAGAGGCAACCATACATTGTTCTTCCTCCCTCCCTTCTCCTTTCTCTGAAAATAAATAAATAAAATCATTTTTAAAAAGAAGTCATTTTCTTCTGAAATAAGGCAGGTACCTAGCATTGACCCCAAGGAGACAGTAAGATTCCAGGCTGAGTATTTAAGAAAAAAAAAGTGCAGTTTATCTGTCTTGAAAAGTAAACATACTTTCACCTTCTGTCCCTGGCCCCTGGACCTGTCAGGAGAAAGCCCCTCCTCCAGCCCCAGCAAGGCGGGTGTAGGGAGAGCGGTGCACGGGGGGATTCCTGTCGCCCAGGGAAGCAGAGGCCACAAGACCCGGGCGGAAGACTGATGCTCTGTGGGACAAGGTAGCATTCTATTCAGGGGCGAGGAAATGACTTAGAAAATTATGTATAAATGCTTCCTCTACAGTGCGGCAGTTATTTGGGCTGCCTTCCACAGTACCTAGGGAACATTTTGTATCCAATTTGCTAAGGATGTTTCCATTTTGAACTTAAAACTGTTTCATGCTTTATTTTGCAATACAAATATGGGTCATCATACGGCGGCACTCATTGACAGATTTCTCTCTTGAGTACTATGCCCGGAAAGCACTGAATTAGTTCTGCTCAATCGAAACCCAGACAAAATTGAGAAGTGCATAGTTTCTATGTCACATTACTAAAATATCATTATTTTCTTCCAAGTTCTTGCATATAGTACTTTTTTCCAAAGCAGTATGAAATGACAGCTTACTGAAACAAGAGGCTAGGTCTACATGCACTCTATAATCCAGGGGTGACTGTGAGTTGGATGAGAAATCTATTGGATAAAATTAAACAATAAAATGGTGTACTATGTGTTCTGAGGTTAATAATTAAATGTAATTATTGTAACCATATCATTAGAAAATAAGATTTTGTCTACGCCTTTTGAAGAGAATTTAGAAACAAGTGTTTGGTTGTTTTAACTCGTTAGAAATGAGTACACTATACATGTTTCAAACATGTTTCTAAAATAATAGCAATACTACATTATGGAATATGCAAATACAAGATGTAGCTTTTTAAATATTTGTGTGATTATTTCCATGACACTTCTAATAGCCTCACGTGTCTCATCCCCATCATGCCCTTTGTTCACACTTCTCAAGTCTGTCTTCCTTCTTTCCGTCAATTTTTTAATTTCCTAAGCATCCTGTGAAGCCCAGCTTTCCCACAGAGACTTCTTGGACGGTGAGATCCACATACTGCTCATCTCTTTCTTTTGGCCTGGGGTTAGTACCACTGTTCTCAAGTCAAGTGGTCTCTGTTGATTAGTTTGAACCTTGAACAATGTAATGTCTATAAGGAAAAATTAAATCACATCCCTACAGAACCGGACTGGTCCTGGGCACAGAGTCTTGCTGAAGAACAGGTTTTATTTACTGATTTAGTGAATAACTGATGCATGCCTCAACTCCCCACTCCACCACAGCCCAGCCACCGGCTCGAGGTTTATTTAGCAATGGCAGCAGTGAGAGTGGCAGGGAAATAAAACAATGAATAGACTCTAGGCCACAGTTATATACTTCAGAAACAATTTTAATTACTTTAGACAGATAAGAGTAGACTAAGGGCAAAACAACCCAATTCCCTGATAAGCATTCACCTAGCAAGAGGTCATCCGAAAGGGTGGATGTTCATGTGTACATGTGTTTATGTGTACACGTGTGCATGTGTAAACGGTGTCACGATGGTGCGCCATTTCTGGGTCCCTGCATTCGGAAAGCTTACAATCGTTCTGCTTTGAGGAATAACATGGCATGTTGAAAAAAACTTTTGCTTATGCTTTCCATAGTTCCTACTAAAACTGGAAGTTCCATGACGGCAAAGACTGTGTCTATATTCTTCATTGTTTAGAGCCTTAATAACTAACCCAATACCTGCATGGAGTAGTCTCTAAATAAAATTAAATTGATGCAAAATTGCTCGTTAACATACTGGAGGCCAAGGGTGAGGGGAAGGTGCAGTCAATACTTCATAAGACTGCAAGGGTAGCAGACACTGCTGCAACCCAGGGTACTGTCTAAACCTCTGAATGAGCAGCTGCCACAGATGCCATCCTCCAAGGGAGGTAGGAGGTCCAGGGATGTCCAACGACACCAGGAAGCAACACTTGGCTGAGGAGGAAGGGGAGCAGGGCTGTGCTACAGGCAGGGCACATGAGAACCAAGTCTCAGTTAAGGCTGGCCATGGATTTTTGCAAGGGAGGTTTGTTTGGTCCTTGGCCCCATTGACAGGCAGGTTAGAGGTGAGCTTTCTGTCAAAATTGTCTCTGGAACTGGAATCAGAATGGATCAACAGGCAGAGCTTCTAGGGGATTTCACTCTGAATAAAGCAAGGGGACCTTAATGGTCAGCAATTTTGTCTCCTGAGGGGAAAAAAAATAATGTGTGCATACATATAAACAATCATTTTCCACTAAACTTGTAATAGATGCAAGGGTTACTTCTATTAGGAGAGAAATAGAGAACTGCTGTATACATTTTTAACAGCTTGGTTGGTATATAACTGACAGACAACAAACTTTACATATTTTGAGTGTTTAATCTGATAAGTTTCAACATGTAAATACCTGCAAAACCATTACCACAATCAGGATAATGTATATGCCATCCTCAAAAAAAGTACTCACACTTCTTTGTAATCTCTTTTTGCCAGTTATTGATTTGTTGCCTCTCAGCTCCAAAAAGCATTTTCCAAAAGCAGCTTTATATATATATATATATATATATATATATATATATATATATATATATGGGGGGGGTTATGTATAGCATCCTTTTTGCCTGTTTCATGAAAATGGACCTGGACCACTTCACTTTTTCCTTTGCAGCAGCACCCTGTCAGGCTTTGTCAGTAGAGGGCCCTGGAGAGGTATCCCAGGAGGGAAGGGTTTTGCTTCTCGGTTCTGTAGTATCCACAGTGTGAGCCTCCGCACATGTGCTTCTTCTCCAGGGCCAGACTCCTGCAGTCAGTGCCCAGCAGCACCAAGTAGCCAGAAGCTGCCCACAGCACCCCCTCAGTCACTTGCATAGCTGTGTGCCTCCAGTGAGACACTCCATGAACAGCTCCCCTGGCACACTGGAGGCTGGGATGGATCTTAGGCAAGTTGTACCACCATGCACCACAGCAACTTTCTCTGTCACCCAGTGAGCCAAAGCTAGCTGTACCCTCTCCAGCAAGGACTATGACTCAACCTCAGGATGAGGGAAGTGGCAGTGGAGCTTTTTCTCAGCACTCATGGTGATAACTGCTCTTATCTGCTATTCCTGTAGGGTTTTCTTTATATTTTACCAGATAATCCCTGGTCACTCCAACCTCCTACTGTAGTTAATAATTCGGTATATTCAACTTTCTCTGTTCAATTACTGTACTTCTCCATCTCCTGGCTGGACCCAGACCATTTTATATATAGTCTGTCCAGAAAAAGTCCTGCCATTGTTAATATAACAGAACGGTTTGTGCAACGTCAATATAGCCTGACAGCCAAGGAGAGTGGACTGGAATGCGCATGTGTGAACAATGATGACCTGACTGTACTAGTCAGTGGGGGTGGTAGACACCACTGAGCATGTGTACTGTGTGGTCATCACATTCAAAATGACTGATCAAGTAGAGAAATGAATCTGCATCAGATTTTGAGTTAAGCTTGAACATTCCTCCATGGAAACTATTCCAGTGATTCAGAAGGCCGCAGCTATAGGCAAGTGGTGATTGGCAGCTTCATCATGACCATGTGCCTGTTCATCCATTAGTTCTTCTGTAGAGATTTTTAGGAAAACATCAAATTGTCCAGGTGACTGAGCCCCTCTAAAGCCCAGATTTGCCGTGTGACTTCTGGCTTTTCTCAAAACTAAAATCACCTCTGAAAGGGAAGAGATTTCAGACCACTAATGAGATTCAGGAAAATATGACATGGCAGCTGATGGTGACTGGGAGAGCTGTGTGAGGTCCCAAGGTGCCTACTTTGAAGAGGACTGAGCCGTCATTGTACTATGTACAATATTTTTTGTATCTTATATCTTCTTCAATTAATGTCTCTATTTTTATATCACATGGCTGAATACCTTCTAGACAGACTATCTATATATCAAATATATATATATGTATGCAGTTTTTCTGGCACCACTTATTGAAAAGGTAATCAGTTCTCCACTAAATTGCCTTTGTATCATTATCAAAAAAAAGTTTCCCAAAACATTTTTCCATATATATGTGGGTGTATTTCTGAACTCTTTTATGTTCCATTGATCTATTTGTCCATCCCTATACCAATGCCACATTGTATTAATGTAGTTTTATAATAAGTCTTCAAATCAGATAGTATTAGTCCAAATTTGTACTTACTTTTTTTAATTTGCTTTGGTGATTGCGGGTCCTATGAATTTCCATATGAATTTTAGGAGTCCCTTGGCAATTTCTCCAAAAATTGTATACTGGAATTTCAATTGGGATTATATTTACAAATCAACTTAAAGAAATTTGGTACCTTGACAATATTGGGCTTTCCAACTCATGAACAAGTTATGTTCTTCCATTTATTATTGAGTCTTCTTTGTCTCAGAAATGTTTTATAAATTTTGGTATTTGCATATATTTTCTCAAATTTATTTCCTAAACATACCATATGTTTATGTTATTGTAATGACATTGAATTTCACAATAATCATTGTTATATATAGAAATACAATAGATTTTTATATATTCAACTTGTATTCTGCAACCTCACTAACCTTACTTTTCTAATAACATTTTTACAAATTCCAACAGTCTTTTTCTATACATAATCATGTTGATCTGTGAATAAAGACAGTTTTATCTTTTCAATGTGCCTTATCTTTTCTTTTTTCTTGCCTTATTGGAAGGGCTACAATGTCGAATAAAATGATGAATAGATGTGGTAAGAACAGACATCCTTGTCTTGTTCTTGATTTTAGGAAGGAAACATTAAATCTTTTATCATCAAATATGATAATGTAGAGGTTTTTAATAGATAAATTTTATCTAGTTGAGAAAATTTCCTTCATTTCCTCATTTGCTAAGGTTTTCATCAGAAATACAGTAGAACTTCAGTTCATGAACTTAGTTTGTTCCAGAAAACTGTTCAAGAAGTGATTTGTTCAGAAACTAAATCTCCTTTGTTTTTCACCTGAGAGACCCATCTCTGACCATGCAGGTATCAGCATGAAAGGGTTGTCGAGTGGAGAATCAAGACCCAAAGTTTTTTTAAACAACTGAGACGTTTTTTCCATGAATAACTTGGTTGAGAACCATATTGTTGAGAACCAAGATGTCCGAGAACCAAAATTTGACTGTAGAAGTTGGATTTTGTCAAGTGCTTTTAAAGCATCTATTGAGATGATCATATACAAGTTTTTTTAGTTTATTACTATGGTGAACTACATTATTTGGTGTTCAAATGTTATTTTCATTCTTAGGATAAATCCCAGTTGGTCATGATGTATTTTTTTTATGTTTTTCTATTTTACTTCTCAAAATGGCAGGAATTAAAACCCATGGGAAGAAAATAAAACAGCCAGGAAAACATAGCGTTTCCTTCTTAATTTCCTACTAAATTTTAGTCAGTAATTTGGGCATTGAGGAAGACTATAAACTATTTTTGCCTTCCATTACTTCTCAATAAAATTTCTAACAATAGTCTCTTTTTTGCCATTTCTGAGATGTGTTTAATGGAATTATTTTTAATAAGCTATCTGCTGGTCTTCTAAATTTAGCACTAGTAACACAAACCAAGATTTAGTAAAATACCTAACAACCTTATAGAATCCATATCTTACTTTGTAACTTTTCTCCAATGGAAATAATATTCAAGTAGTCTTTGTTCATTAATTATGTCTAGGAAGAGATGATCATATACTTTTTCAGAATCTGGTTTTCATTTGCAACTTTTACATTATACCTAACATTTCATACTTAGTACTGTGAACAAATGAGTTCAGGTATAGGCTTCAACTGTACTCAGGTGTAAGCCTTGACTTGTTTTAAACTAGCAAGAAAGTTTTGTCAAAAGTCAAGTCTCAGAGCCATCCTAAATGTTCTTCCATGCTATTTGGAAACTTCTTCTGGGCAGTCACTTTTATGTAGTTGTCACACACCCAGATATCATTTTTATGAACTGCATAAAAGATTTATTTCTAGATAGTATGTTAAAAATATGGCTACATGACCATTATGTGTCATTTTTACTGTATTTTTATTTATAGAAAAATACAAATAGAGCATATTATGAGTGGGGAAGGGTGAATATCTTTTATGTGAGTCTTTTTTGTTTCTTCAATCAGGGAATGTTTATGGAATGCCAACTCTACCCAGGCTTCTTTTGTTAATAGTATTCCTTAATTTGTTATCCCTCTCCTAAATGATGGTATTTTATCATTTCATTTGATAGGTCTATTTTAACAGAGAGATAGCTACTCTTAGATTAGCCATATGATGGATGATAATGTAATTTATTTAATTCAAATAGGGACAGTTCTTGCATTTCTAGGAATCCCATTATTCTTAAAACTCTGTCCTATTTTTTTCTTCTTTTAATGAAACTACCTCGTTAGCTTAATTATAAGTGTAGTGTTTTCCCACAGGCAATATAATATCTACTTATACTAACCACTCCAAAGTCAAGAAAACTTAGAGTGGTAAGTTAAATTAATTTGTTAAGATCAGATTGAAAACAACATTACAGCTTACTGGTTAATCGATGTATGTTTTGCTAGTGCCGTGAACAGTCTAGTTGGCCCGTGAAAGTACACATGTGCAACTTATTTCATGAGTCTGATTCTTCTCTGCAATGTTAATTTTGACCTGGCTAAGTAGTTTTGCGAGACAAAAGAGAATATTTTCTCAAAATACACTAATTGTATAACATGAGTTGTGTCCATAAAAGGAAGGAGACATGTGCGCTAGTCTATAGAAATATTTATTGACATAGAAAACTACCCGAGCTGTTTATGAACTTAAGACCTGGTCAGTTAGTTATCGCAGCAAATACAGAGTGTTCATCCTATGGAAAATAGCGACAATAGTGACTGAAAGAAAAAGATGTCTGTACTTTTTACCAAATTTAATTCTCGAAAATTACTTCTAAGCTGACAGCAGTATTTCTCCACAGGGAGAAAATGTTATTGTGGTTATATTTCCTAATAAAAAGACTATAAACACAAAATATAATCTGTATTATATCACAACAACAAAAATAACAAATGTAAACTTCGATCAGAGAAAATAGTCAAATGAATGCTGCCCTTGGTCCTGAACAGAACAAATGGACTAATTACTAATCACTCACAGAGGTGAAACTCTTACCCCATAATACCAAACAATACCACTTTCCTGTGTGGTAACATTAAAATGTGCTTTAGTTAAAATTTTACTAAAATTTCTTTGGCATAGTATTTAGGAGGATTTTGAAGGGATTGTGTGGCTTCTTCTCTCATAAAGCTACACATAGACATTTGAGCTGCTGCCTTCTTTTTCCTGATGTATTTTTCCCTCTACTAAGCAAAAGCGTTCATTCACAATTATTCTGTTGACCCCGAAATTGCTGCAACATAAAATAACCACTGTGGACAGCCATGGGAGTTGTTCACACCTAACTAGGAGGCCATAAAAAAATCACCAGGTTATTAGCACAGACCTTTTTTCTCTATGGATTTTTGAAAATACTCTTAGAAATTGGAAAGATGGGCTTGTATCCCAGAACGCACTTGTCAAAAATCTGTCAAAGTTTTTTTTTAATTACTTTATTGTTGGTCAATTACAGTTGTCTGCGTTTTCTCCCCACCACTGCCTACCACCCCAGCCAAATCCACCTCTCTCCCTTGCTTCCACCCTTCCCCTTGGTTTTGTCCATGTGTCCTTTATAGTAGCTCCTGAAAACCCTTCTCCCCACTGTCCCCTCCCCCCTGGCTATTGTTAGATTGTTCTTAATTTCAATGTCTCTGGTTATATTTTGTTTGCTTTTTTCTTTTGTTGATTATGTTTCAGTCAAAGATGAGATCATATGGTATTTGTTCCTCACCGCTTGGCTTATTTCACTTAGCATAATGCTCTCTGGTTCCATCCATGCTGTCAGAAAGGGTATAAGGTCCTTCTTTCTACTGCATAGTATTCCATTGTGTAAATGTACCACAGTTTTTTGATCCACTCATGTACTGATGGGCACTTAGGTTGCTTCCAGCACTTGGCTATTGTAAATTGTGCTGCTATGAACATTGGGGTGCATAGGTTCTTTTGAATTGGCGTTTCAGAGCTCTTAGAAATCTGTTAAAGTTTTACACGAATGGATAAAGGGTGGCAAAAACTGAGGTTTTCATTAAGACTGAATTGAAGAGAATGATAATCAAAGCCATAAAAGCGGATTTTGTTACATAGCCTTAATCTTGGATAATGTAGAACAAAAGGTTTTTGTATTTGTTTTGTTATTTGTTTGTTTTTGCATTTTGTCCACATCTTAGTTCTTTGAAACTTCCTAAGGAAGGGTAAAAAGTCAGGTTTACCTTCGGAGAACTACATTAACTTTTCAAGACTACAGCCTGCATATTTCATGACTAACAGTTGAACAAAATCAAGTGAAGTACCAGAATAAAATCAGTCCTGTCTAAGTAGCACCAAGTGTAGCTGTTGAAATAAGGTTAAGTGTAGGTTAAGGTTCAGGGTTCAAGAGACTCTTCGAAACTAGGACCAATCTTGGAAAAGCTTAAACCAACTCTTGTGGAAAAAATGCAAAGACTGAAATGGCAATGTGGCACCTGGACTCAATGTAACAAGCACCACTGACTTTAACACTTACTGATGCTCAGAAAAGGAGATGATAAGTGTGGGTTTGTATCTCTCCAGATGTGCCTTTAACTTATAATTAGTCAACAGAGGTGAAAGGGAACTAGTGTCTGTTTATCTGGAAATCTGAAGGCACATAGTTTTATAACTATTAGTTTTTTTTTTTCCTAAATATATCACATAGACTAAGTATCAGAGGAACTGGGTTCAATTTCAAACTCTGTCACTTGCTCGTCATAGGATTTTTATAACTTATGAAAATCTCTATGTTTTAATCATTTTTAAAATGAAAGTCAGCCCTGGCTGGTGTAGCTCAGTGGATTGAGTGTGGGCTGAGAACCAGAGGGTACTGGTTCGATTCCCAATCAGGGCACATGCCTGGGTTGCGGGCCAGGTCCCCAGTGAGAGCCACGTGGGAGGCAACCATACATTGCTGTTTCTCTCCCTCTCTGTCTCCCTCCCTTCCTCTCTCTCTAAAAATAAATAAATAAAATCTTTAAAAATAAAATAAAATAAATGAAAGTCAAATGCTTCTCCCTTTTGAATCTCAGGGTTGTTTTAAATATCAAAAGGGATACAATATGTAGGAGTGCTTTGCAAATTATAGCAATAGAAAAAGAAAATGTAATTATTTTTCATAAAATGGTGTTATTTGTGTTGACATAGATAGATATGTTTGTTTTTTTAAAATAAATATTTTAATGTTCTCACTTTTAACATCTAATATGGTAAAGATCGATAAATATAACCCACATAAACAAACAAAACAAAAGAACATAGTCAACCAGCCAGTAACGAATTGCTGACTGTTCTCCGAAGTCAGCGAGGTATTGTGTATAGAGCTGTGGTTTTCAAATGAAAGCGATTTGCAGTAACCTTCCATGTGCTACTCCATATCCTTCTACCACCTATACTATTATTTACTCAATATTTTTCCACAAATCAGCTACCTTTTTTTCTTTTGTGTGTACTTAACTGTCTTCCTAAAAATATAATATTCATGAGCTTGGAGGTTGGTATGCTTCTTATATAATTGCAATCCACATTAAAATAAACTCACACTTTAAAAATATATAAAGTTCTTTATATCATGCTTTAGTAAACATTGATAGAGAAGTTCTTAAAACCCAGGCACATCACTGAGACTGAACAGAGTAAGAAATGGAAGCCAGCAAAGGTTTTGGCAAATGGTTATTTGATCCTTTTTCAGATATAATCGCTCTCCTCCTAAAAAGTGCATGTTGATTTTTAAGTTAAGGAGATGGAAGATTTTATTTTGAAATGCCCTTACAATAACTAAATTCATCTGGAAGTATGGAGTCCCAAGAAAAATTTTTATTTGGAGTTTTATCCGGATCCAGCAACTTGTGCTCACCAGAGGCAGGGCACGCTGGCACTCCTACAGCTCCAGAGGGCAGCCTTTTTCTGAAATGCATGTTTCTGACACTAGAGTTTTCTTTCAGAGCCTTAGCTGTAGCTCAACATGTTCACATTATGATGTAATTTTAATAATAGAGTTTGAAATAGGGTTATGTTGTGTGACCTTGGGGCACAGCATTCGACCCTCAATATCCAACAAGCTGAGCATTCTAAAAGGGAACACAGCGACCATATAGACCCTTCAGGCCAGAGTGCCCAACACTTGCTTCCTAGGGTGTAACTACTGCCATCCCAGTTTCTTTCTGTCTTTCACGTTACCTGGGTCTGCACACCTTTCCATCACCACAAGATTCTTCCTAGGTACCTGAGGCATTGGGGGACCCATCGCAATCATGTCCAAAACATCTAGAACACCCGTCCTTGTGCTCTGGCAGTCGGGGGTGGGAGATAAACAACAGCAAGCCCCTCCAGATCTACGGATCTGCTGCCATGTCAGCACCAAATGTAGAAGTTCCAGAACCAGCTTATGTTCCAGCAGTAACAAAGTCCTGAGGTAGAAGGGGCTACGTGCAACTATTTCTAAGCCAGGAGTTCACTAATGATACCAGAGTGGTTGTGAAAAGGTAGAGGAAATGCTACAGTAAGTACGGTCTTCTTTACGGAAGATATTTTTGGAGCCTTTGATATACTCGTAGGCACTATAAATAACCAAGACGGGGACTCCATACACATCATTCCTCAAACTGGTTTTACTCCATAGTCCTTTTTCAGGGACTATCTGGGGATGCTAGTCTCCCAGGGGACCACTGCTCTAAAAGATGTCATTGCCATTTGGGGATAATAAAAATATAATGCAATATAGGAGGTTACCTTCTCATATTGTTGTACTTTGGAATTGTCCTAAGTAAATTATGCTGTATTTGTGAGCCTTTGCTTATTCAGCTGAATAACTTTTTTCTGTGGTTTTGGATTAATGTATGCATTTGATTCATTACTTAGAAATCCAAGTAGCTGCAGTAATGGAGGTGATACTGCATGTAGGTAAGACTGCCAACCCCACACAGGTTGCCAGTCTCACGTGGCAGCAGAAATAACTGAGTTTTCATACTAGCTTTAAAAAAAATGGAGAAAGAAAAAGAACTCATTTTCAAAAGTTAAAGAAACACTTTGCCAATTGCTAGTGACCCAGGATGTGACTTCTAGTTTTTAGAAAGGCACAAGATTGATTGTGTTCAGTTCAAAAGCTATGGCTCTCAGTTAGCCATCTTACACAAATCTTATTCTCCCTCTTGTCTGTAAGACCCTACCTACAAAATGATGAGGCAACTATTTGTAATGACTGCCTGGCGTGGTGTCAACTTTAGAAACCACATGCTATATATGTTTTAGAACTAAATATTTCTTCTTCTCATTGACTCTTGACCCCCTTAGAACAACTGCTGCCGCCTTCAAATGCTTTCACTAAGTAAAAAGTCAATTGGCTATAAGTGGTGATGAGGAAAATGTCATGTGATTAATGCTCTGGTTTAGGCCGTTGTGATTAGTCACAGGAAAACACGTTAAACCTCTACCCCAAGAAACGCAGTGCGTTAATGTCAAATGGCCTGCCTGAAGCCCAATAGGAAGAAATAGTTGGGCAGTGTTAAAAGCTGCCTATTGATTTGTGCCCTGACTGAAAGCCATGCGCTGATGTAAATGAAAATGTGTCAAGAGTTGATATTGATTTTTTTTTTAAATCAGACCATCTCTGGGGAAATACTGCTGGCCATACGACTGCTCTTGTCTATGAGTGAAATAAGATTCCTTTCCACAAGACTACACATGTCCAGACATCATATTTTCCTCTTTAACTTCAGTATGGGAGGATGCTACTCCATCGTCTGCAATCTCTGCTTGGAGAAAACGGCCCAGAGTTCATATACCCAGGCATAAAATGAAAAAGAGAATAGAAAGCTTGAGATAGGTGTGCAGGACAGGGTGTGGGTCCATGAACACCTACCTATCCAGTGTCTGTGTGTATGTGGCTCATAACACACACATGTGCTTAAGCTAGGAATTTCCATCCCATGTGTCCCCAAATAAATCATTTCAGAAGGATATGTTTATTTTAGAAAGCTCTGTGCAAAGACAGCCATAACATAGGATAGAAAGAGAAATATATTAGGACATGAAACGTGAAGTTAGGGCCTTTCTTCTTCAGCCCATAGGAATACTAGCCATATTTTTCCCTCTTAGGAATAATTTCCTGAGCTGTGCTTTATTCATAGACTGCAGTGCTTGTACATATTGACAAACAATATAGGAAAAGGCCAAGAGCCATAGCAATCATGCAGCTTTGGGTCCGATCTGCGGGGTTTATAGCTGCCGAGGTAAGGCCACGCGGCATGGTTCAGCAGGGAGAAGGCACAGACTCTAATACTGGGCAATCAGAATGAAAATAATATGGAAGAGGAGAGAGGTCATCACCTGCCAATATATGTGGATTATTTGGAATCAACTATTGGGATTAAGGATACCCTAATAAACTGATAAGGAAAAGGGTCATTCATGACCTTTCATAAACTGTCCATGGTGTAGTTTGTGATTTAGATTTAGAGAGCTAAATCCACTTAATTTGATGCATCCACCTTAGGCACAGACACAGGATAAGAACTCTACATTGCCAATTGATGAACTTTTGTTGATTACTTGATGACCTTTAAGATTTTCTAGACTTTATGATCTGTAGACTTTGCCCTCAAGATTAAAAGAAAAACAACGATCTGAAATAGACATCGAGGAAATGGGAAATGCTATCATGAGATAACTCTATACTGAATGTCCCGCATTAAAATTGAGGAGTACGTAGCAAAAACTTTCAGAAGACTACTCAGTGCTAGTAACAAATGAGGTGACAAATGATTGACAGTAGATGGAATTTTTCAATTTAGAGCTGCTATTTTAGAACTCTTAAAGTAGTTACAATTAATCTGAAGTTCTTAAACAGGTACAGCTGGCTGGACCTGTACTTTGATAAGAAACTGATCCTCCAGTGATTCCCTGAGAGCCTACCAGAGCAGCCCTTCCTGGAGCCTCGAAAACCAGGACAGACCCAGAGATCTTTGCCTTTGATGATTATAGGCCAGCTGTTGAGCGTGCTGCCTCTTGCCCAAACTTGTATTGTTATATTGTTGTTTGACTTTGATAAATGTTTAAGAATCTCCACCAGTACAGTAAGCTTAGTAAAGGCAGAGATCATGCCTAGTTAGTTCATTGCGCTACTAACAATGTATAATTTCTTTTTTTTTAGAATAATTTTTTAAATCTTTGTTTTAAGATTTTATTTATTTATTTTAGACAGAGGGGAAGGGAGGGAGAAAGAGAGGGAGAGAATCATCAATGTGTGGTTACCTCTCACATACCCTCTGTTGGGGACCTGACCTGGCCTGTGACCCAGGCATGTGCCCTGACTGGGAATCGAATCCAAGACTCTTTGGTTCTCAGGCCGGCTCTCAATCCACTGAGTCACACCAGCCAGGGCAAAATGCATAATTTCTTAACTGCTCAAGGAAAAATATCTACCAATATACATATATACATATACACATGCGTACATATAGTTAAATACATATTTCATGGAAGATGAGCTAGCAGTCTCTATGACATAAATTACTCAACCACTTTTCACACTTAAGTAAAAAAAGATATACACCAATGGCCTTAAACAGTTACTCATTTTAGGATAAGCTCAAATCAACTCAGAAAATATTATTCAGAATGAAAAATGCTTTTCCTTCCTTCTGATCCTTTATATAGCTGCTTATATATGCATTCATTAAGTAATTCCTATTTGCCTTTCTCATGTTCAAGCACATAAATATAAATATCATTTACAAATATATATACTTGAGACAATGAAATAAAATAATTTGAGAGTGGCCATAAAGTCTGGAGACAGATAATAGTAATTTATTTTACATATGCAATATAATATCAATAAATAATTCATGATATGTTTGCCTGTTCCCAGATTTAGTAGCCACACAGTATTTTCAAATATATTATCTAAACATACACATTTAGCAAACTAATTGATCTTTTGATTTTGACTTCAGTTACCAAACTGAAGGGTTTCATTTGGTTCATTCGTAAGTTTTAAGTTTCAAGGAAAAAAAATTAGCAAAAGAATTGTCACAGACCAAAACTTTCAGGTTAAGCATAAGATCGTGACTACTTTATCATACTACCTTAAACGTTTTAGTAGGTTCTTTACTTGCTTAGGAAAATCTGAGTCAGAATGTGTATGTCAATGTTTAACTCCCACCCTTTCCTTTCAAAAGCCGTCTTTGCTTTTTCAAGTACCAGTCAGAGGGGCAAACAAGTAAATGTCTGTACACAAGTCACACATTTGTCTTTTATTTGAAAGAAAAGAAATAGAAAAAATATATACGTATATAAATCTAAAAATAAGAATGAATTATTTACTAGCCCACAAAATTTTGTTGCTGCTCTTTTTATTTCTCCATTGAGAACAGAGTTCATTAAAAATCTATATTTAAAATTTTAGTGGGGAATTAAAAGTATGAGTGGATACAAAAGAATGAGAATGTATACTATACTCAGATTAAAAGAAAAAGGAAGGAAAGCTTCGGGGAAATCGCCTTCCCTTTCTCTCTAAATATAGTTAGATGTGGAATTTCCATATAGTCATGTCTCAACATTTAACAAGAATATTCATAACATAATGCAGCACTCATAACCTGAACATATCTAAAGTCAGTGGAACAGACATGAACCAATATACCATGTGACAAGATGCTAACTTCCAATATTTCCTTTCCTAATAATAATGTGTTTGTCATAAATATTATTTCATATTACTGGGGGAAGTTTTACAATAAGTTTTACATTTTATATGCCTTAAAACAATAAGTCAAATATATCCTAATAATAAAAATCACCTTTCCTCTTAAGCACATCTACACAGGATCAAGCCTTTCATAGATTCCTTTAACTAGTACTATGTTAGTATCTATAATTTAAAACTTATACTCCAAATATGCTGGTGAATACAGTTAAACAATATAATGTCCAATATATATGTACAGGGTATGGCAAAGGTAGGTTTACAGTTGTGAGTATGCGAGACAGTTTATTCTTGCATTGTTACTTATTTATTATACATTATACTTTTAATTTGAACTGTAAACCTACTTTTGCCCCACCCTGTATATCTATAGATATTTATTTCATATAATAAATGATGATATATATGACAGAATAATTCAGGTGGTAAAATTTTAGTATTTTTTGTTTTGTATTACTCAGGAAGAAAAGTAATCGTGAAACTAAATGAAGTTTTTTTCTCTTTTTATTATACCAAGAAAATTGAGTTCAGTGAGGCACATTACGCCTTTCTCAATCGGGTGCATATTTACATTTGCATTGCTAAATTATTTACCATAAATACATTTTTAACTCTAGCAAACCTTAAAATGATAAAGATTCATCTTTAGGCTTTATACAAACATGCAAATGTTAATGTTTTAATATGGAATATACTTTAAATTACAGAACATTTTTATTCATTCTTCTATTACCCCTGCTTTGATAGTCAGCTCTCCCAACAATTGTAGAATATTAGGGAGCCCCCTAGTGGCATGTGTATTCCTAGTAAATGTCCAAACTAAGAATAAAGTTAGTTCTTTCTTTTATTAACTACTTGGATTCTTTGAGTACCTAAACATATTTTGCTGACTTTCCCCCCAGTTTTTAAACCCAATTGGACTCCCTTTCATGTTCCACATATGTTGTGTTTCTGGCATCAAAAATATAATCATAATAATTATCATTCCAGTAATTCAAATGACCGATTGCTAAAATCTCTTTCTCTTTCATTCTTTCTCATCTTGTAACCTTCTTGGTTTTCTCAGAAACCACCTGGAGATTCACTGCAAAAAAGATTTTCATGGGAAATTAAGTTCCCATATTAAACTGTAAAAGCATGCATCTTCCCAAATAGATGTTAGTTTTAATATTATTGTTGTACAGAAGCATATCTTTATTATATATACTTTCATCTGGCCAAAGAAAAGGATGTGCAAAATGACACCCTGCCTGCATTATCTTTGAGGCAGACATACAACATGTTTCCAACTTACAATATTACTATTAGTTATGTGAAGATTTGATGATGGGCTACAGAGTGATGTTCCCTGGATAAAGTGAGTGATTTCAAATATTAAATAGTTCTGATGCTTTTCCAACAGGGTCCTCCCAAAACCTTTAAAGGGTGAGGTGAAGTCAGTCTAAGAAATGGGGTTGGGGGTAGATGGGGAAGAGGGTATAAGGGGGGTAAATGGTAATGGAAAAAAGTACTATAAAAATAAATTTAAAAAAAAAAAGATGGCCCAACTGGTATAGCTCAGTGGATTGAGCATGGGCTGGGAACCAGAGGGTCCCAGTTCGATTCCCAGTAGGGGCACATGCCTGGGTTGTGGGCCAGGTCCCCAATGAGGGCCATGTGAGAGGCAACCATACATTGCTCTTTCTCTCTCCCTTCTCCTCTCTCTGAAAATAAATAAATAAAATCTTTTTAAAAAATGATGGAGGAAAGCATTTAACACAGTGAGAACAACGTCAACATGAATGTAAAGATGAAAATAGCATGAATTTGCCATGAAAACTACACTAGAAAATATCAACATCACTGAAACTCCAAGTGAGAGGTGGATGCATAGGTAATGGACCCGGAGGTGTGCTAGGGCCAGCCAGACTGTGGAAGGCTCTGAGGGCTACACCTAGGGGTTTGAATTGATCCTGAACACCAGTGAAAAGGTTGTGCGCTAGTCAGATTGTGTTTGAAAAAATGAGTTACACAGCAGGGTGGAGGGTAAATTTGAGGGGGAATAAAATCCAAGTCGGAGAAAATATTTGGTCCAGGCAGGAAATAATGAGAGTTGGCAGATGAGCTGTAAAAGTGCTCCGCAGTTGAGGTCATTTGTGAGCCACCACCAATGCCCCAGGCAGCAGTGGGATTAACCAGGTCTGAGCAAAGACCCTAGCACCTCTCTGCCGCAGCTCAGCATCCATCAGGTTTGTTTTTGATCATTTACCCCTTGCCCTCGGCCACACTACCGTCTCCCTCACCCTCTCTGAAAGTAAGCTCATAGGAGCATCTCATAGCTTTCGGCCCTGAAGAAAGACGGGTTGTGTGGTCTGAATTTCCCTGCTTTAGAGAGTACAAAGCATGGTAAAGAACTGTATAGGACATAGGATCATGGACTGTGCAGAATGGTTAGATATTGAGCATGAAACACGGGAAGAATCCCAGAATGACTCCTAGGCCACCAGCATGATGCCTAGGAAGACAGAAGGATTAATCACTGATTTGTAGATCCAATAAGAGAGAAGGAACAAAAGAAAACTATACTTATTTTCTAGGCTGCATAACAAATTCCCACAAACTTAGCAGCTTAAGACAACACACACTGATGATATCATCATCCTCTTTGATCAGAGCCTGGGATGGCTTAGCTGGGTTCTCCCTCAGGGCCTCCCAAGGCTGCAGTCAAGGTATCAGCAAGAGCTTGATTCTCATCAGAAGGCTCAAGTAGGAAGGGCATACTCCCTGGTTCATGTGGCGGTTGCCAGCATTCACCTTGCAGCTGTGGGTTTATGACAGCTTCCTTCTTTAAAGACAGCAACAGAGACTCTAGAGCAAGCCTGCTAGCAAGACAGAGTTATACATAATGTAAAAAAATCACAAGGGAGGTATTCCATTTCTTCTGCCATGTTCTAGTGGCTAGAAGCGAGCCACAGGTTCCACAAATACTCAGGGGAGGAAACTATACAACGGCATGAACACCAGGGGCCAAGGGTCATGGGAGCCACCGAACTGTCCATCACATGAGCCTTTTTTAGCAGTGTTTTAAAATGTGAAAATCTGTGTGTCTTTACTTCTGTCAATTCAAGGAAATTCCATTATGCCATAACTTGACCATCATTACACTAGTTTAGGGTTATTAGAATAAGAATATTTGTCCTGCCCTGGCTGATGTGACTCAGTGGATTGAGCGCTGGCCTGGGAACCAAAAGATCACTGGTTCGATTCCCAGTCAGAGCACATGCCTGGGTTGCGGGCCAGGTCCCCAGTAGGGGGCACATGAGAGGCAACCACACATGGATGTTTCTCTCCCTTTCTCCCTTCCTTGCCCTCTCTCTAAAAACAAATAAAATCTTTAAAAAAAAAAAATATTTGTCCTGAATATATCTACATAGAGAGGGAACAAAAAAGTAGCAACTTCATTTTTTATGATTTTCAGGAAAGGTTATTGTATACATTTTTTATTAAAAAAATGTGTTCTTTGAGTCTCACATCCCTCTGAGAAATCTCAGTTCATAGTTTGGAAACTATGAAAGAGCAAAATCCAAGTATACTTCATATTAAATGACATTATAATAACATTGTATTATTGTGAAATGCTTTCCTGTCCATATGAGGTTTAACTTGATGTGAATATTTAATGAACAATTGAAAATGACTTAAAACCCTTTCCTCTTCTTGACTTGCCCCAAAGAAACCAATATTTTTTTTGCAAACTAGAGACAATCCTAAAATGCCATATGTTATATTCATTGTTATTCCAAATCCTGATGACCCTTTCTCCAAAATACTTGCTCTAGTCACCTCGCGTTCCCCATATATACAACCTCTCTACCCTCAGGCAAGCGGTTACTGCCTCCTGTCTGAATAAATCGGCATCAGCCTCTGCCTGGTGTTCTCACTCTAATATTTCCTCCCCTCTCTGTTACTGCTATTCAAAGTTGCATTTCTTTTCTACATAAACAGTGTTTAACAAGTAGTTTCTTTTTTTCAGTCATCTGTGCTGCTGCTGCTGTGTCTTATACTATCATCTTTACACACCCACATCTGACCTTTTAGGTCTATCAGCTAAAATACCTCCCATTCAATCTTACCTCCTTTTGTTAGTACAAATCATCTCCCCGCTCCCAAACGGTCCCCTCCTGGCCCCTGCATAGAGCAATCTTGTTTCTGTTTCCTTATCTCTGTTCATACTGCACCCTTAGTTTGGATTGCCTGTGCCCTGTCATCGTGCATGCCCTAAGTCACGCTGAATAGACACTGCAGGGTGGGCAGCCCAGGTGAAGAGTCAGGGGAAGCCAGGTGTAGATGTCAGAAAAAAAGTGAAAGATAAGAGGCGCCCATAACATAATTCAGATGAGGGGCACAGCCTTGGGAGAAAGTGTACCAAATGAGTAGTGATGTCATCATGTCCTATAAGTCAAAACCAACGCCCAAAGTCAACCCAGGTGGGTTAGTCTGAACAAAGGTAAATAGCAAGGGTTGACATAAGCAGAGACAGGCAGACAGAACTCATCCAAGAAAACAAAATCCCAAAGAGCAACAGAGGATGAGGTCATGTATGACGATTTTTCGAGGCTCTATAGGGGTGGGCAGGCAGAGGGTAGGCAAGTGTACGTTCACCAGGAACAGCTGGATAAGAGAGGCAGGTTCTCCCGCAGCCCAGTGTAGCTCCTATCCAAGTAGTGAGGTGCTTGTGGAAGATCATGATCAGTCAGTTCTGGGTTCAAATTCTGCTTCTACCATTTGTTGGCTGTGTGACCTTGTTGGACTAGTCATTAAACTTCTCTAAGTTCACTTATCTGTAAAATGCAATAATCATACCAGTTTCATGGTAATATAAGACTTAAATATGTTTACATATATAGGAAATACCTGACATTTAGCAAGTATACGCATATACTGATTTTTATTTTATTATTTTCATTTTTCCATCTTCTCAAAGTAGAATGGCTACCGAATTGCATCTGAGATCTCATGACCTTCTCTAAGCTCTTGTGATGTGTAGAGCCTGCTCCATACATTGCATCACTCATCACAGAATGTTCTGTGGGTTTGCAAAGTTTCAGGTTATTTAAGCTAGTTTCCCCAATGATAATATGCACTTCTTGAATAGAGGCTTTCCACTGCTGAGTTCAACATAAAGACTCAGCCAGTTCTTGCTATTATAATGTGTTTCAAAGCCCCATTTCATGCATTCATTCATTCATTCACGCAACAAGTATTTATTGCCCATTATGTGTGATACACTAGGGATACAACAACAAAGAATAAAAACTTCGCTTCCTGCAGCTAGGCATGGATTATAACACTATATTAACAGCATTGTGAGTCTTAAAAATGGAAAGACCTAAGAGGTTACCTAGCCCAGGTCTCTAATTTTACAAAGGCGTGATTGAGGATCAAAAAGATGACACTTGGCTCTTAATTTCTTCATTGACTATTCTTTTGGCTATTAAACCATTGTTATTTTAGCAAACAGAGAAAAGGCTAAGGGGGTTTTAACTGAGTAAGAGATTGGAAGAGAAATGTTTTGACATCTGCCATGTCACTAAAAAACTGAGCCCACTCCTCTCAGAGAAAGTTACCAACAGCTGTGCACAATGCAACCTCCTGCCCGTCTCTACTGGAAAATGGACAGGAGCCCTCTATGTCTGCTGTGCTCTGGCCTCACTGTGTCTTTCCCAGTGTGGAGGAAAAAGAGTCTGTCATAAATGGAAACAGAGGTGATTCAGGAAAAATGCAAAGACCTTTTCCATGTCTTTGATGGGAAAGGCCAAGATGGTGGCTTCCTCTGATGGTCATTCCAGACCATTGCTTAGTGCATTTGACAAGACACAGCTAAGCATTTCTATGTGGAAATGCATTTGAATCAATAATATGGGACTGGCATCTGAAGACACAGTGACTTTAATCAAACTGTTTGCTCAACACACTTCAATACTTGATCCCCAAACTTATTTCAAGATTAGAATGCCAAGGTGAAGATCAACACCTCCAGTTCGACAGGGCTAATGAGACATGATTTGTTAATCCAACAAGAAAACCTTAATTACGCACTGGAGCACTGCTTGTTTCATTGTTAAATACTACTCAAGTCATAAAGAACTGGAAAATAATTAAGGACTAAAATAGAAAGTAATGTATAATTATCTCCCCCCACAGAAAGTATTTGTCACGTTTTCCTCCTAAACAACTCAGTATTCACATTTGTAATAAAAAGCTTGATGCAAACATTCTTGAAATAGTTAGACATGTGGATATCAGGGAAATGGGAGATTATGATTCAACAGAAATCTGCTAAGGCGGCAATTTTATCGCCTAGTTTTAGCAGCAACAATGTTATTCTCACCCAAAATGACTGCATTATTATTTACTTGTTCTCTTAGTAGGTTCTCCCTATTAAGATACACGTTTTTAACACTAAGGATTTAATAATCCAAGTCCATATATTTTAGAACTCCTTCATTTTATTATTTTGGCACTTTTTTCAATCAACCCATCATACTCTAAAGAGAAGTAGGAGGATGGGAGGAACAAGGCTGGCACACAAGGGGATAGTAGACATGCACTCAAACTTCCTAAAATTAAAAGGTAGAATATAGCATGTCCATGGTAATATGCAAGATCAACAAGTTTTCCCATAATATTTGACGTTCTAAATTTTGTTTTCATTAGGAGGTTCAAGATAGAACTAGAAAGGAAGAAAAGGGGGGAGAGAAGAAGGAAAGGAGAGAACTTTTGGCAAATTCATTTACCACTTCAGAATAGTCCCCCTTTGCTAAGATACAGATGGGAAAAATACTGTTTGTTGTCTTTTCACATACAATTAGTTACTGGTCTAAAGTCTGCTGATAAACCAGATCATCAAGTTGGATCAGTCATAACTAAATAGAGGGCAAATTGCCTTACACAGATGGGAAATGTGTAAGATGTATAGACCTCCTATATAAACAACTGTGACTAAGATTTATTGATTAATTTTGTCCTACTTATTTATTCTATTTAAAATCAAAACCTGTGTTCTTTTCACCTTCTTTTTTAAAAAAGAAAAATCATTAAGGCCTAAGCCTCACATTTCAGAATCTTGAAGCTTTCACAGTCTCCTATCCTTTAGCAGAAGGTGAATTCCACCTGCACCGGGTTCCCAAACAGTGTCCGTGACTGTCTCCTCGTCACTGCAGTTTCAGAAATGTGGCAAGAGTACCCCCAATATAAAGTTTTGAGGAGCCAATTTAGCAATTAGTCTAGTCATTGGATAAAATTATTAAGAGAAAGGTTATCTTTCTTTCCACACACACTAAACCCAAAACATTGTGTTCTGGAGAGAATATTCTGAATATGAAGTTAGCTGGTAAGGCTAAGATCATGAAATGGGCCAATGGCTTCCCTCTGTTCAGTGACCACAAAAAATACCTCCTGTCCTATGTATAACAAAGGTGTGCTCTTATTCATAATGAAAATAATAGGGGAAGCAATTATAATATTTGGAAATAATATGGAAGACACATTTACCACTGGCACTTCTTACCTGTATGATGTTTGATTGGTTTAAGTTAACTTCTCGGAGTTCCACATTTCAAAGTGGGAGTGCTAAGAATACCTAATAAGCTTGCTTTGAGAATTTTATGATCTGTGTAAGAGAAGTACTCTGTAACATACAAAGGATCAAATATTATACCAAGAAGATCAAGACAAGAAAGAATGGGGGAAATCAATGAAAATCCATCACTGCTATTTTGGAAATGACTGCAAAGCACATAATCTCATCTACACAGATAGAGGTCAGGAAGATAAGTACTAACCAACTTGAAGAGGGGGCGGGTCACCTGAATAGGAAGGAAAAGTGTAATTTACTCTTATAAATCCACATATTTCTAGATGCCATTGTCAGAAAAATTGTTGAATGGCTAATTTAACTGTTGGATAATAAGAATATTTTAAACGTAGCTCCCTGTGGCTTCCCAACATTCCTTCCCATCTCTTTGCTGTAGAGTGAAAATGTCGCTGCTCCACAAATCAGATCTGTAGTCCAGTTTCAGTTCACTAGGTGTGCTTACTTTGCATTGTTCATTTACTCATTCATTCACTCACTGAACCAGTGTTTATTGACTCCTTAAGCATCAGGTCCTGTCCTGAGCCCAGGGGATACAACAATCTATCTCACACATGGTTTACAACTAGCAGAGTTCACTCGACTTCTTCAGCCAGAACCCCCCCATTTGTGAGGAGAGGGAAATGGGCATGAGAGGCTCTTCAGTCTCTTCCACTTCCAGGGTCCTGCGTCTTTCTTTCTCTCTGCATACTTTCATTCTTTATTTTCCTCCAATGACTTCAAGAACCTACACACGCTGGTCTTTCCCTCTCATTAAATTATATTTATAGCATGTACATACACAGATAAACTTGTCTACACACATATACACATATACATGTATATAATCCATAACATTTTTTCTAAATAGAATGCCTCCATTTATTGGGCTCATTGAGACATTGGGTCATTGAGAGAAGTCACTATGCTATTTGTGGAGGTACATATAGATATATTACACACAGAGTATGGACAAAAATATTCATAAATATTGCATATCAGAATCCTTCCTTTAGAAATAAAAAATACTTTCAGTTGATGAGATCAGAGAAGCTTTCTCGTAGGCAGTGGCACGAACATGAGCCTGGAAGAAGGGATAGGACTTTGATAAGCAAAATAAAGACAGAAGGTCAAAAAAGAAAGAGTATGGACAGAGGAAAAAAAATAAGAACAGTGTTTCTGAAAAGGTACATTACATATGTGAGACATGAGAGATGAAGCTGTTAAGGGAAACTGAGGTCAAATGTCAAGCACAAGGCCAAATTCAGGTGCTGGGACATTGTGCTGTTGGCTAGCACTGTCTAATAAAGTATAATGCAAACCCCTACATGATTTAAAGACTCAAGTGTACTCATTAAAAAACAGTAAACAGAAACAGGAGAAATTAATCTTAGTCACATATTTCCTTTTTCTCGGTACGTAGGCAAAATTTCCTTTCAACAAATAATCAATATAAAACATCATTAATGCAATATTTTACATTTTTTTCCTACTATGTCTTTGAAATTAGTGGGCATTTCACAGTTTTGGCACATCTAAATTTGTGCTAACGGGGAGTGACCAGTGACCACCCTATTGGACAGCACAATTCTGGGCAGGGAGAGGCACTGCTGAGTTTTGAGGTAGAAAGTGCTCAATAAAAGCAATTGTTAGGCAGCTGGATGAGGTTTGGGGACGTAGAGGTGTATCGGACTGTGAGAACATTATGGCTACAAGACAAGGAGATGGTCTTGATGAAACAATCCGGGCTTGAGGTGATGGGGGTGGACGATGGTTCCTGACTCGTGCATTAAGATGTTTGAGAGGAATATCAGGTCTGCACAATCCAATTGAAGGAGAAAGTAATGTGTGTATGCCAACTCCTAGAGTTAAAGGAAAAGTAGAATTATTTATGCCTTACCTGATTAGCTTTTCTCACTAGAGAAGAGCTTCAATTCTACACATTTACTGATAGATAGATGATAGATATATATCATATGTGTGTATATATAGATGTTTTATATATATATATATATATATATATATATATATATATATAAACAGTTGTTCTTAATGTCAGTAAGTTAAAAGTGTTGTGGGAAAAGCAGGCATTTATACAACAGAGCAAAAGCTGTGTTTGAAACACAAAAGAGGGAATATACTACCCTTCCTGGAAGAATCTAGAAAAGACTCTTGGGGGAAGTGACGTTTGAGCTGAATATGGAAGAATAAGTACAATTGCTACAAGTCGAAACAAAAAAGGGCATCACAAGCGAAAGGGAGAGCATGAGGGAACTCAGGAAAGTATCTGGCATGTTTTAGAAATTGAACATTTGTCAGATTTAGAATCTGTGTGGACATATCATGAAAAATCACCTAGAAAAGTGATTGAGGAGAAATTGGAGGTGGGGGAAGTCACTGCTTAACAAAATGCATAGTGTTCCACTTGCCTGCAGAGACCTGGAGCATTATCAGCAAGAGAAACTACTTCCAGAGCCCACAGGTGAGCAGTGGGGAACATGGTTTTTGCTTGAGAAAAAGACACAGAGAAATCAGTTTCTGCAAAGAGTAATATGAAGACAGTAGCTTGCACATTATAACTCAGAGTACTCACTAAGTGTCAGATATAATGATCGGCCCTTTCACTGAAAGGTATTCGACATTTCACTAAATTGACCTTTTCTTGCCAATAGCAAACTCAATTGCATTATCGTCTCTGCTCAAAGTTTGAGCATAAGAGCTAGCTAGCATTGTTAGGGGTACGATGTATTCCTTGAAGGTGAGCTTTTGCTGTTTGACACTCACTATTCTGTGAGAAGAAAGCTTCAGGGGGGGAAATCATTACTGCTGCTTTTTTTCCCCCTTAAAGTTATAGATGATGGAGAAATATGCCTGCATTAGTTTTCTAATGCTGCATAACAAATGGCTACACACATAGCAACTTAAAAAGAACATCCTTTTATTAGCTCACAGATCTATAGGTCAGGAGTCCAGGTGGGTGCAAATGGATTCTGTGCAGAGAGTCTCAAAAGGCTGAAATCAACCTGTCAGCTTGACTGGGCTCTTATCTGGAGACCCTGGGGAAGACGCTACTTCCAAATTCATTTTTGTGGTTGACAGAGTCTAGTTCCTTGTGGTTGTAGGAGTGAAGACGCAAGCTCTTTCTGGCTGCTGGCCAGAGTTTGTTCTCAGTTCCTAGAAGTTGCTCTTCCCACACTGAGAAACTTGAACAAACTCTAGCAAGGCTTCGAGTAGCCTATAGTCATCATTCCTAGGATGACCCTGGCCATCCTTAAAATGTCCACCTGAGACAGCTCCATGCTACCCGAGGAATTTACTGTTTATTCCAGCCCAAACCTGAGCAAGCCCCATAAACTCCCTCTTGAAGCAGTTACTTTAGAAAACTTATAATTATAAACCTTTTCTCTGCCCCCTGAGATATAAATCTTCTACCACCTAGAACTGTCTCCTGAGGGACCTGGAAATGCAATCCCCAGAGAAGAAGCTGTCCCTCTCCCGTCTCCCAGTCCCTAATTTACTTGGGTGCCTTGCTCTAATTTGCAAAACTACCTCCAGTCCTAATGTGTTAGAAGTTTGTTTTTCCTCCGGATAAGTGCCAATTAACAAACCCAGATGGCTTATTCCCAGGGACCAACCCCCTTTCCACTCTGTAATTTCCTGACTCTGCTAGAGGCTCCACTCCTTCCTCCTTCCTACTCCCTTATTCTCCCTTTAAAGTACCTGGTTACTACATCACAATTCAACACAGTTCCCTCCCGAAGTCTCTGTCCCCCGCTGCAGGAGTTACTGAATAAAATCTGTCTTTACCACCTATCACTGTCGTCTGGCTTTGTTGCTCTTCAAGAGCACTCAGTAAACAGGGCTTCACGAGGACACCTCAGCACATCACCTGGTGACTCTGTTAGCCTCCTGGGTGCTAACTCCACTCTGCCAGCTTCTGTTTTCTTTATGATCTAGAAGTCATCGCTGGCCTAAGAGGGCTTTGCTGAACACTTATAACACTTTTTTTTAAAAAAGGCTAATATTCAGAAGAGAAGATTTTAGTAATCTGTTCTTTTAAATTGTTTCAACTCATTACTAGTCTCATCAGCTAACAAATCCTTCAGGAATTGGATCATCCTTAGAAGAGAAAATAACTGAAAGAAAGCAAGACGTGTTACCTATTTTTTCCTTTGGAAAGGAGAAGAAATTGAGAAAAATAGTTCTGTATTTGGTTTGAGATGTCACAGCTTTTGTTTGCTGAACAGGAGGAAATTCTACTTCTGGCAAAAGGGAAAGGGAAGCGTTGAGAGGAAAGGAGGAATAGGGAGGCAGAAAGCGGATCAGGGAGTGCCTAGGGCTGGGGAAGGAGATGGGGACAGGCGGTGACTGCTGACGGGGGCACTGTTTCTTCTGAGATTCATGAAAATATTCTAAAATGTGTTGTGAGATTGCACAATTCTGTGAGCACACTAAAATCCATTGAGCTTACACATTTAAATGGGAGAATTTAAATGGGGGAATGGTAGAATGATATGTGAATTATATCTCCATAAAGCTAATACCAATAAAAAAGGAATAATAAGCAACAATGTTGATAAATATGGATAAATCTAAATAAACAATGAATATGTAAACCAGTAATAACAAACATAATGTCTAATATAGGAGGGGTTGGGGAAAAAGATTAAAATGAAATCCTGACCAAAAATATACATATTAGTTGGGAGGAGGTGATTGGAATTAATGTTCTAAATTCATAATAGCATAGAGATTTTTATTCTCAGGAATTATTTACTGCTTTTCTTCTTCTTATTCTATCTTTGATGAGTCTATTGCAATCCTTCTCATCCTACCAGGATATTTCTCTGGGAGAAATATGATCCAATCAGAGAAAGAGAAAAAAAAATACTAATACTTTTTAATTCCAAATTGCTTTATACCTCCTTCATTTCTTCAAAGCCCTATATTGTAGCAAAAATTACTTTAACACTCTTTCAAAACCTATGGCACCCAGGATTAGCTTTGCACTTCTAGTGAGCATCCAGAGGTGGCACTAAAATCAATGCCAAATCTTCATGGAAAGAGGATGAATTTTCCCACAAACACCGAAGGTCAATAGAGCTAAATTCCATTTTGAACTCTGCAGGCCGTTAGCTAGGCTGACCCAGGCACCATGCTTGGACCAAGGGTTGGCTGCCCATCTGTAGAATGGAGAATGAAACAGGCACTGTGTCCCTCATACCTTTGTTGTGAAAATCCAGTAAAACGGTGTTAAACTAAAGCTTGAAAACTGTAAAGGCCCACACAAATAGAGAGCAGTATTGTGAAAATTGTGTTTTTTGATGATTAAGTGAAAATAAGAAATCTTCCTCTAAAGTGTTCAGGAGGTCATACCTGTACGTGTTTGCTTAAATTTTATATTAAATGAGTTGAGCTTTCTGAGTCTAACTTGATCATGTGAACACGGAACATTTACACTTTTGTATGATCAGTCTGCCATTGGCTTAATTATTCATTTAAAATGTTTAATCTTAAAGTTAACATCATCTTCAGTCATTATAAAAGAAATATAGTTTAATGTTATAGAGATTAAAAGGGATGAAAAAGTCGCTACAGAGAGAGGATAATGAGAACTACAATCAAATAAAAATTAATGACAAAAGTATCAGCATGCTTTTAATCTCTTTTTGGAATTAAAAGAAATTTTTACATATACCATTTCTTTGTTCCTCACCAAAAACAAAAAACAAAATTTGTGAGATAGGAAATAAGATTAAACAGTAGATCCTTTCTGTTTGGTAGTGAATACTACACTTGATTTTAAAATAAATACTTTCAACTAGCACTGGGTATAAAAAGTAGAATATTAGTAATCAATACAATTGATTTCAACTACATAAATCAGAGAGAAAAACTTACCCAGTTAACTTGACTTCATTTACCACATGAGCCTAACTTACTGGAATGATTTGTTTGAACCATGTATTTAACTTAATTGCCTGTACAATTGTTACCTCTCCAACTCACATAAGAGAGCTTTATATTTTCTATATAAACACAAGATTAGAGAGTGAAAGATTCTGCCTCTGAACTCACCAGCAGGACAAATGTACTAAACTCCCGGCAACTACTTAATGAACTGTAAGGAAACTTTAGGAGGGGAAAAACACCCTTCTTCCACAAACACTAGTTACATGGACCAATACTGAGATTAAGAGTAATTGGGAGTCCGTGTCAAAATAAAATTCGGTTCCCATCTCTTTCCTTAAAACATCATTCTACTAAATGAGACCCCTGAACAGAAGCAGAATCAACTGGCTCTTTTTAAATTTGGTCATTACAAATGCAAAAGGAGTACCCTTCTGCAGACGGAGAGCCAGAGGACTACTCAGGCTAACGCAATAATGGTAGCTGTGATAAATTATGTATGCATGATATCAAAAGCAGAATGGAGGGATGAAATGGAGAACCCATTTGAAAATTTGGAATTTGCTCAAAGCTGCTTCTGCAGTAACTCCCAGGAGATAAGTACTGAGTACAGAGGAGTAATAAACTCTGCAGTTTTGTATAATTTATCAACTTTCTTCCTTTTCATTTCTAACATTGACCCTTCATGGTTAACTGAAGAAACAAAGAGCTAAATAGCTTCCTACGCCATTTGATAGAGCAATTATGAGCATCCTGACTGATACATTTTCTGCTTAATCTACTAACAAATGGTGCCCATTTCCCTCTTAATCTCCACCCTGTCTCCACATTCGAGTTGAACACTGCTCTCCGTGACCTTGTTCTCGTGCCCCGCTTCATTTGTTTCTTTCTCATTACAGCTCTCTTATGTGATCATTATCATAGAAAAAAAGAGTCTTCTTTATGACAATTTTCTCAGCTGTCCTTGGTTAATTTTTTTTCAAAATGTGATTCCTCTGGGTGCTCTGACTGCAAGGCACATTGAAAACTAATCAGTAGACTCTTTCTTAAGTGTTGGTATCTTTTCAAAGAAATTTCATGTCTTAGAATAAGAAGATTGTTTTATTCACACTAATAGGTAGCTTAATGCAATGTGGCCATCTTGAAAGAGGTCACAACTGTTTAAAACTGGGGATAGCAAGAAATTAAAAATTGAGATTTACCTCAGGCACTAATTTACTCCCACTGTAATTGCCTTTAGTGCCTTATAAATTAATCTCTAAGAACACTCATTTAGTGTTAATCTGGTGGGATACCTTAGAATACAAGAATTTTAGACCCAGGAAGGATTGCTGAACTCATCCTTTTCTTTTTTTTTTTTTTTATCTTTATTGGGGTTTTTTTTCCATTACCATTTAGTCACCTTACACCCCCCTCCCCCCAAAACCCATTATTTCCTGAGTGAAAAAAATCCCAAAGATCAAGGAGGTTACAGTGATTTACCCCAGATCACATAGCAGGTAACTTAGTTTGAGCTCCCTATTATGTTTTGCCTTGAAGGGAGGAGGGGAAGGGGTAGTCATTGTCCACCCTGTGACAGGAGCAGATGGCCACAGCCCTTGCCTCTCTGTATTTTGTCACCTGTATGATAGGGGTGATGATACTGCCCTCTTTGCCTCAAAGGATTTCCCATTATTACTGTATTTTAATGAAATCTGCTGCTGTGTGTGTGTGTGTGTGTGTGTGTGTGTGTGTGTGTGTGTGTCTGGTGGACATTATCCTTGTGTGCCACATGCTGTGCTATGGGTATATGTGGTACTTCAGAGTATAAGGTTTGCGGGTGGGTCCATGTTCCTGGAGTGCTGGGTACCCAGGGAAGAGATGGGCCTCAGGGAAGACCATAAAATTCAGAGAAATAAAGGGGGGTGGAATTCCCAGCTTTGTATGAAGCTGTGAAAGTTTGTGTTCCTAGTGGTAGGCTTCAGACAATGTCTTTCTCTTAAAGCAAAAGGTCTGGTGAAAGAAGGAGGTACCACTGGAAGAGCCATGAACTACATACAAGGAATGGAATCACTGAAGGCTGGAAGACTGGCTGCAGGACTATGCATATAATTTGTGGGGCCCAGTGCAAAGTGATATGGCGCCTCTTGTTCAGATATTATTAGGAATTTTAAGACAGTGCCAAGAAAGCATTAAACCAAGCATGGCCCTTCTGAGCACAGAGCCCCATGGTAATGCACAGGCCACAAGCCCTGTCTGGTCACAAGTACTTACTGTGACAAAGTTTGTCATAAACACACCCATTGAAGTCTTTACTTACTAGGGGATCTGGAGGAGTCCCATGAAAAGGAAGAATAGTGCCGTTTGGAGAGTGGTTGGACTATGGCCACTTGGGTAAGAGATTAGGGCCCTTTGTAGAGAACATGGGTCTTCGGGACAGGAGATGAGACTCTGAAATCCAACAGACCCTGCGTTTGCAGGAATCCTTCCTTCACAGCCATCTAAGAGAATCTGCAGTCTGTGTGGAAGGTAAGATGCAATTTCCTTACACTTTTATCAAGAGTTGGATTTGCATACTGGACAGTAACCAGAAGCAGACCTGTGCCTCTTGTTCGCCACATGATTCTGGCATCTGCAGTGCCCGGCACACAGTTGGTACTCAGTAAACATTTGTTGATAATGAAACATATGTGGTTATCTGAGTGTAAGAATTTAGTGCAGCCCTTTGGGCCCCGAAGGGAAGACCTGAGATTCAAAGAATAGAGGTATCTCTCATAATAAAAAGAGGAAAGCTTTGAAGCACATTAACACTGCAATTTAAGAAAATATTAGGCTGCCCAAGAATGGAGACTTTTAGTATTATTTTGCATACAAACTAATACAAATTATTTTACAGATTTGCTAATACTTAACAAGATTTTCTAAGACATTTGATTGTACTTTTATTTTACTATCAATGTGACCTAAGAATAATAGCTACATTCTGTCTTTTTAAGTTCTGTTATTTAGAGAACATACTCAGTGGCAGAATGCAGGGAGAAACCAGAAGGAGGCATAGAAAGCTGAGGAGAAAGACCTAGGAAGTGAAAATAGAATGATGAATGGACGGAAGGAAGGAAAGAGGGAGGGAAGGAAGGAGGGAGGGAGGGAGGAAAGGAAGGAAGGAAGGTAGGAAGGAAGGAAAGAAGGAAGGAAGCTAGCTGTGCTAACACATAGGAAGAACATGTAAGCCAGCCCTGGATGATCAAGAAAGACTTTCCTAAGGCACCTGAAATCTAAAAGACAGGAATTAAGCCAAGGCCTGGGAGGAGGGGAGAAGGAAGCAGTAGTAGATGCAGCTAATATTTATTAAGTATTACTATGTGGTGAGCAGTGTTCTAATTACTTTACATGCTCATTTAGTCCTCACAGCAGTGCTACGGGGCAGGCTATTAGTATCCTATTGGGATACACTTTATTGGTGTCCCAGACCTGATAAATGAGGCACAGAGTTAGTTTTTTCAGGCTATAAAAACCTTAATGCTTCCGGCCCTGAAGCAAATCTGACTGTGGCTTGTTCAAAAGAACAGCAAGTTTTTTGTGTGAAGTTTGTATATGTAGCCATTGGGGGTTGTATAGAGTTGCTTTGGAATGGAGTAAAGGGTCTTTTTAAAACATGTAAATGATGATAGAGACCTATTAAAGCATATTAAACCTCAAGGCAACATGATCAAATTTTTGTTTGGAAAGACCACTCTGGCATCAGTATGGAGAATAAATTGGGGCTCCTAATAATGGGGAAAATATAAGACTCTAAGAGAAATAGCATGACCTGAACCAAGGCAGTCACAAATGGCAGTGCGGAGGATCTGCTGCATTCTAACAGTGTTGTGGAGAGAGAATTCTACTGGCTGATCAGACGTCAGAGGAGGGATAGAGCCCAGGATACAGGACTCCAAGGTTTCTGGGCTGGAACTGCAGAGGACAGAAAGGGAGCCATTCACTGAGATGGTGAGGGGGAAGAGCTGGGAGGAGGGGGCAGGGAAGAGTAGGGATGGGGTGACAAAGAGAGGTCATTAACAAATTCAACCAAGATCTTATGGAGAAAGTGTATAAGAATGTGAATCAAGTGGCAGTCCAAACCAATGTTACTCTGATCACCTCCAGTAAAAGCTATCAAATAGAAAGTCGGTTCTTGAATTATGAGGAGAACAAGTGAGGTTCTTATGAGTCTGGTCAGTTTTAATTATAAATGGTATAGTGAGTGTGAAAATTATATTGTAAATTATAAAAATGCTACCTTTCATTATTATTATTAATATTCTTCAGTTTTTATCAAGTTCAAACCACCCAAATAGCCTCATTTACCTGTCCCTCTATAGAAACTTTTCTCTTCTTTTACTGTTTTGTTTTTACCTTCCCATTCCCTACTCCCAGGTTCAATGGCAGGTAATTTGGGTGCAGTTAAGTGGTTTTGTCAGCTCTCATCAATCAATAAACAAGTATTTATTAAGAGTATCCCAGGTGAGCATCCAAAGCTCTATGAGTGGCATTACAATCAAGACACCACGTTCTTTGGGGTCAGATAGTACAGAATTTAAGTCCTCCTTCCACATTTTCCGTCCACATGCCCTTGGGTAAATAATCTACTCCTCCTTCTGCTCTTCAGTTTCTACCAGAAAACATGAAATGGATAATATTCCACAGGTCTGTTGCATGACATGAGACAATTAATGTGAGTGACAGAGACCACTGCTCAGTAAATGTAACTCCTGTCCACTTCATCAGGCGATTGCTCAGAATAAAGGAGCTAATACTCAAAAGATGGTTGCAGAGTAATTCTGCTGTATAAATTCAGTCATTTTGAATGCACTTTGCTGCTGTTGTTTCTGTTACTGTTTTTATGGGCACCAGGGGCTTGTGGCAACCACATCTACAAGCCTTCGAGCAGCACTTGGACGTGTCTTTATTATTATTATTTCTGAATTTCCTTATTTCTTTGTTTCAGCTTGGGACTCATTTTCTTCTTTGCTTAGTGCTGCTTTGGAGAAACAGCCAGATGTCTTTACAATTTGTCGCTTCTGGCCACGTACTCTGTTATTTAGATACTCTGCTTTGTTCAGCTAAAATGCCGTGTTTATTAAAGCTTTAGTAATCAGGAAAAACTATAATTGTGCTGTTCTTGGCACGCAACATGAAAAACACTGAGAGATTAAAAACTGGAGATGAAGGAAGGCTTAAAAGTCTATATAGGTATTTTACCTTTTTTAATAAAAAGAAATAATATATTTTTTAAAAACTTTCATTTTAATATAAATTGCCTGTTACCAGTACGATTGCTCTGGTGAAAGATGGAGATGTCTGTTATAGCTGGAATAGCTAAAGGGATGGGACTTTGGTGTTGGGGGGACTGCTATCCTTCCCCCAGTTTAGCAGTGTGGCCTGTAAGGGTTGGATGGTGCGGCTTCCCTTCAGTTCATGCACCTAGACCAAAGGCAGCAGCTCCCCTCTTTTAAAACTCCATCCTGGCAGAGGCTCAAGCACTTTGTGATGGTATAGAAAGCCAAAAAGGTATCTTGAACGTTAAATTAACCAAGTCTCTTTGGTTTTCCCTGAGCAAAGTTTATTCAGGGGCCGCCATGTTGTCTCTGAGCAGTACAAAACAGAACGAGTTCACTTCCTGTGTCCTAGACAAGCTCATTTTCTCAAAAATTCCAAGAGATTTCAGCCTAATAAGAGAAGTGTTCACACGTTGTTTTTGGTAATTGAGCTATCTTGTTTTAAACAGAAAATATAGTGTTAGCATTTTAATGTTTAACAGGAGCTTCTATTAAAAGTTATTTATATTAAAAATCAACTTATATTTTTCAAAATCCAATTATACTATTAATGAGAACTGCATTTATTTTACTCCTTTCTTCCTTATTATGCAGTTCAAGAATGAATTTAGCAACCTCCCGAAAGTAATTAATTATGGTTTATTTTTGTAAAGTGCCCAAATGTTCATAAAGTTCTTTCCCACCATCTTACTCAAGGCTTATGTCATAACAACTTTGTGAGATAAACACTGTTGCCTTCATTTGACAGATGAGAAACCAAAATTTGGAAAGTTTTCATTTCAAAACTAAACCAAAGTGAGACTGAGGGTCTTTGACTCCCAATCCAGTGGCCTTTGCACCATGGACGGCTCACTCACATTAGTTGAGGTCTCGACTGAAACTGTAGTTCTGCTCAGCGTCACAGTGGACATGAGGCAGCTTTGGGGGCTGTAATGGGCCTGCCATAAATAGAGGAGGCAGTGATAAGCCTCTCAAAGACAGAAACCTCCTGTGGGTGTACCTAAGGCATCTCAGACATAAAGAAGCCAGACAGGAAGTAGCAGCCTATCCCACCGAGCAAAATCACCATGGTAACAACTGGGCGTTTTGCAAAGGAAGAGTCTACAGGTTGACTATTAGCGCCTTTGAGAATGAAAGATCCTCAGTGGCCGTAGCAAAAATAACGAACTCGTATTCAGGCAGGTTTAGTAATGAACTGTTTATCAGATGACAAGTGTGTTGCAGTAGAGGTCTTGATAACTTTGTTATAATATTCTCCTAAATCTTGGGCTACTTCCTCAGCAGCCTTCACATCCTCAGTCAATTGAATTATTTCCCCTGCCTGCCAGTCTTGAGCAGAGTTCAGCCATGAGGTCACTAAGTAGCTTACCTCACCCCTGCAATGCCTCCCAAGTATTATCCCTGAGCCTAGGTGTTCCTAGCCATTACACTTTGGTCTGTAATTATCTATGCAATGGATTTGACCTATTACTACCCACCAATGGGATGTGCATCAGGATTTTTTCCCCAAAATTCTACATTCACCAGGATCACCCTTCCCAGGAAGATATTAATAAAATCTGGAAGCCTTGAAGAGGGAGATGTAGGAAAGATTGAAGGCCACTCAGGAAGCTGACAAAGGCACAGAGATGAGAGCTGAGGGCACGGGGAGCAGCAAAGAGGCTGACCTCCAGGGTGCAGAGGCTGACGTTGATGAGCAATAAGAGGGAAAGAAGCTAGCTGCCCAAGCGGGGAACTGAGAAAGGGCCTGGGCTTTCAAGAAGAGACTAGATTTGATCCAGTGAACAACCAAAAAGATGAGGGACAAAGGAACTTTTCTTAAGAAGATTAATAAGACTACGAAGGCCTTAGGAAATGAATAGGGAAACACACTCAAATGTTAAGAATTAAGGAAGGCATTAAGTGCCTTAACGGGAGAGTTAAGAGAAGTTTATTGACCATGGTGACAAAACGGAAAAAGACAGAAAATCACTTCAAGATTTGTGTATTATTCACTCCACTGGAAAAAATACAGATGCACAATTAGTGCACACCCATTGAATTGGAATTTCTAAGAGTGGTAGCAGGTGTGATTTCTAAAGGCTCTGCAAGCTCACCATAAACCACGAGCCTACAGAGCAGATTCTGGGCTCACTACCTTTCAGTCAGCTTTCTTGTACTTCTGAGTCCGTCAGTAGGTGTAGCACATGGCTGAGAGATGTCGTGATACACATAGGAGAAAGTAGCAGCTAACAATAAACCAACACTTACAAACAGTGGCAGGCCTCACTGTGGTTGTGACTGCAAGAACAAGAATTCAGTGGAGGAGGGGGAGGACTTCTAGAGGAACAGGGATACAGCCCAGACCTTACAGGTTGCAGTGTAGCCAAAAGCAGGTAGACCAATGAGCTGGTTGAACTGGACAAAGCCTTGTGCAGTATATAGTTCTGAGGAGCAGAGCGTGAGCACCACATTTAGAGAGCAGAGGCCAGGTGACTTTCCAGCCTCCCTCCGAGTTGCTCCTCTGTGCAAGGCTGGTGAGCTTCATTAAGGCCATGGGGCAAGCACATTTTACCTTTACTTTCCCCATCTCTCCCACTTGTATCTGGTCCTCTTCAACCACGTAACAGCCTTCGTTTTCTCACACTTTGTGAATACACATTAAATTCATTCACACTAACATATGTGTGACACATAATCCCTTATGTTATTCTGGCATATTAATAAGCCCTTGTACAGTGAAGTGACTTGCGGAAACTTCATTTCATTCTCACCTATGGAGTGGGGAGGTCTGAGATTACCCCCATTTTATAGATGGGAAAAGAAAGGCCCAGAGAATCTCAGTGGCCACCTCAAAATAGCAGAGCCACTAAGTGGAGAATTTGCCTGGGGGACTTGGACACAGTTTTCTCTCTGCCACTCTGTTCTGCATCTTACTGCAGTACTTTTATTTCAATGACATCAGAGCCCTATGCTAAGGGCATATGGCTGTAACTGAGGACTTGCAGCATCAACCTGGAAATAGAAGAAAGATTCTTTCAGTGAAGGCTTAGATCACCCTACATAAGTTATGCCTTCGCCTTCACATTACCTGCTAGTTGTGTGATCATGGGCAAGTTAGAGAAAATCATCTGAGCTTCACTTTACCCGTCCATAAAATGGAAACAATGTATCTGCTTCATAGGGTTTTTCTGAGAATTTCCTAAAATACTGCCTGTACAATATTTTTGCCACATAGCAGCCCGCATTAAACCTCATTTCTCATTTCCCTTCTCTTCCCCATTACACCCACACACAAGGCAAGCCATGCCAAGTCAGAACCACAGACTCACCCAGACCCTGCAAATACCCTTATTGGCCCCTCTTTGCTCTTGCCTTTAGTCCTTTTTCTCTCCCCTCAGTCCCTGTGTGTAGCCATACCAGCCTCCCTTCACTTCTCAAACTAACCAAGCATCTCCCTCCTCTGCCTGAAACTTGTGTAAGCACTGGTTCCTCTGCCTGAAATCCACTTTCCCCACCTCTGCCCCCAGCTCTTCGTGCTCCAGGCGTCAGTCAGCCCGTGCCACTTCTTCATGAAGGACTGAAGTGGGTTCCTCCTTTCTCACCACCTCCTGCCACTGTCATTGTTATTACAGTTTGTAAGTTCTTGTAAATGCTATGCTTATTGGTTTAATTCTGTTTTCTCCACTAGACTGCAGATTGCCATGTTACATCGTACCCAGAACAGAATCTAGTACATGGGCATATTCCATAAATATTTTTGGCTGTGTGTTGGATGAATTCTACTTTTATCTCTCCCCTTTGGGATGCCCTTCTATAGCCTCCTCACCAAGCTGTGCAATAAATTACACACACACACACACACAACATGGAGTCTATGTCTCTATTTTCTTCATTTTATTTCCCCAACATTTATTCATACATTATCAGGAATTAGGTTGCATCCTCCGGTTGTTTCATGCTTCCCTAATCACATTATTAGTTTTTCAAGGGCTAAAAGTCCTTCAAGATCTTTCTTTGAATCCCCCATAAACCTAGTACAATAGCCAGAAATGCTATTGGTGCCTAGAAACTTCTTGATGAATGAATGAACAGATCAATCCATCAATTCTAGTGCACTCCTTTGTACAGAGAAAATCTTCACATAGCAAATATGGAGATATCACTGCAGCAAAATTTGCTAACCATGCCCCATTGCTATAGTTCCTCTTCTTGGGTTACTGTTTTGAGTTTCAATAAAAATAAAATCTTATCTTGAAAGGAGAATTGGATTTATTTTTTAATAAGAAAGCCTGAATGGGAAGCTTGCATTTTCCCCCCAAATTTAATAAGAGCACTTACACTTTTCTGCTGGCCTTACTTCAGGTAAGAGTATGAAGCTTCCAGGTAAGCTTCTATCATGATATGACAACAAGAGCCCTATCGCCAAACCCACCCAAAGGAGGGGTCCCATAGCAGGGGTGTCCATCTAGTCTGAGCATGTTTCCAGAACCAGCCAGTCCAGTTCAGCACTGGGCAGAGAATGTGAAGGGAAACATCGGGTTACTTGGAGACACGGTCCTGATAGTTAGCCTGATAACCTCAATGAGTAAAGTAATAGCTTTGATCTCGCCCTCTTCCTTCACTCACAACTACAACAAAACAAAAAACATGTAAGTAAAATGTCACACCCAAAATGATAACTTACTAAACTGGGATATTTCACTGTCCACATTTGTCCTGTTGTTCTGAAGCAGAAACTTCAGTTTACTGGTTGCCTTGCTAGTAAACTTGCTTAGTTGCTTGTTTTATCAGTATTTTTGAATGATTAACAACAACAAAAAATTAGAGAGCTATATATGCACACATACATATTTAATATATGTTATAATATATGTATTTTACTGACTTCAACAATTGCCTAGCCACAGGGGTGTCCAACCCGCGGCCCACAGGCTGCATACGGCCCAGGATGGCTATGAATGTGGCCCAACGCAAAGTCAGAAATTTACTTAAAATCTTTTTTGTGCTCATCACTTTTTGTTAGTGTTTGTGTATTTAATGTGTGGCCCAAAACAATTCTTCTCCTTCCAGTGTGGCCCAGAGACACCAAAAAAGGTTTGGATACCCTTGGTAGCGGGTTCTGTCTAGTTAATATCTTTGCCCTGGTTTAGTATTTAATCTTATAAAACAGGTCAGGAGATGGAAACCTAGTTTTGCTAAATACCCATTACCCCATGAACATTGTGAAAGTTGTTACGAGGTCTGTTCTTCGAGTGGCACCACACCTGCTGGGCTTTGTGACAATTGAAGGAGCCTCTAAGAGATGACTGCTGATGAGCCCCCTTCTGTCCTGTCTCTCAGGCTGCAGAAGTCCTGAAGGTTGATGGAGGGCCATGCTATTCAAACAGCAGGCGTGGCTGAGACAGAAGCTCCTGGTGCTGGGAAGCCTTGCTGTTGGGAGTCTCCTGTATCTAGTCGCCAGAGTTGGGAGCTTGGATAGGTAGGTGGTTAAACACATACTTGTGCTCATGTGACTTTAAGTGTTTCTCAATTGAAATTTCCTTAGGGTATAATTTTAAATGTACTCCGTTGTTTTCCTCCTTCAAAATTCCCAAGAAACATGCTTTTTTGCAGTATTGATTTTGATTTATTTACCCTTTAAAAGAAAGAGATCCAAGTTGCTCAAACCAAGGTGTTTGCCAGGATCCATTTGTATTCTGTGTGCATTGACATTCATTTTCAGAGAAGGGATAAAGCCGTATACAGTAGAAATGCCACTTTCTAGAGCTCACTGTGGTCTGTGTGCATCTGGTTGTTGACCTCTATCCATGTGAAATAGCGATGATGTATTTAGTTATCTGCATTATGAAATTTATGGGTGAACAATTAATGTCCTACCAGGAGAGTTGAAATTATGTTTGAGCCTATGAAGGAGCTCATCAAGTTTGCGACCCACTGCCCTGGAAAGATGGTTGCAGGCTTGGGGTATTGTAACTGTGTTAATTAGTGCTGGTTTCCAGGAGCTGAACATACCAGACAAGGAGGCTGTTGCTCACAGTAATTGCCCAGAAACCAATGGAAAATCCATGGAGAGGATATTTACAGAGCCAGGGGTTGGCTCTAAACAAGCAAATGGTTGAGAGGTGCGAGACCTGCAGAAGCCCCAGCAGTATTCATCCGCTGGCTTCACATTGAATACCTCTGGGCTGCCCCATATCCAGTATGATTGTGAAGGACAGAGAATTGAATTTCCAAAATGTGAAATTCTCTTTAAACCTTCTTTGCTCTTTAAAATTCCTTATTGCACTGGAAAGACTGGAGTATGTTCTTATGCATTCGCTTCCCATTTTCCATGCAAATGCAGCCATACTTTAAAATGAAAATATCTTCCTTGTAGTTTTTCTTTTCTAATCTGTAAATCTTATCACTTAGATACTTAACAAATAATATAGCAGTGGCCTTTATTTTCCTCCAGCCAGTGTCAATTTTGACTGTTTAAAAAAAACCCTTTTGATGTTTTTTTAGTTCGAAGTTCCTGAGCAAACTTTGCACTCACTAGTTGCTAACTATGGGAAATGGTATAATCCAGAGTTTATCACTGACTTCAAGTAGTTCCCTAAAAGTAGTGTTTAGTCATTAGTGAAAAGCCTTGAGGTGGTACCACTGTCCTGTTTATAAAGGAACTTTTATATCAAGCTTTTCCCAATGCCTTTAGTTTGCTTCCGACCATTTGCTTTTTATTGAGTAATTGATATAATGATCATTAATGGATTAGTTATTTAGCTGATTATTTTCATTTTTCACCTGGCCTATAGTCTCGAATTGGATTGCTTGCTGGGCTTTCTCAAAAGCTCTGAACTGAGAGTTTAAGCAGATTGAATCTGAAATGGACAAATGGTGACTTGGGAACTGAAGACCCCGCTCTCTGGGTCGGTAGCCGAGCTCAGTTACTTTTACTGTCTCTTCTGATCCTAAGAGTCCATACTGCTTCATCTGAGGCCCATGCTCAAAACACACTCTTTAAGAAGTCAAAATAAGGTGATGTTTTCTCCTATCTTGAGCTAGGGCATCCAAAAAGCAGTTGCTCTGCAGGTTATAAGCTCCCAAGGTAGCAGGTAGAAAGAGGAAGAAAGAGAAGAAAGAAAATGGCCCTTTCCAGAGGTGAGGAAATTCCTTTCCAGCTCAAGCAGGGCAGAGACTGTCAGCCAGGGTTCCTTGAGAGAATTAAGCCCTACTGAAAGCATTTGATGGACCACTTCCTCAATTCTCTCAAGGATGACAGACACTAGCATCATACTGGATGCGTAGAAGTCAGCCTTTACATGCAATGGATATCTTAAGAAACTACAGCTTAATTCTCAACCAAGAAGAGCTAAAATGTGAATTTGTGATATCACAATGTCACAACTAAAAGCAACTTTGACTTTGTATGTGTTGCTACTTTTAAATCTTTCATTTAACACTCCAGCATTAATCTTGTTAACACATTTATCAAAATGAAAGTTTTGTTTCTCTAAAACATTAACTGCGGTAAACACTTTTTTATAGTGTTCTATATTTTCATATTTTCCACAAAGAGCATGAGTTGTTTTTAAAATCATAAAAAATAAGCACCACAAAAAAGTAAAATATGTTTTTATATTTTTCCTTAGGATTGACACATTAGGATAGACAGCAGTTTAAACAGAACACAGGCCAAGTCCCTCTCCTCAGTGCTGCAGAATGCCTTTGCATGACCTTGAAGTTTTTCTCTTCTCCTGTTAATTATAAACATTACAGAAGATAAGAAAGGTACAATAGAGTGTCTTGGGAAAAAGCAAAAGAGAGGCTCGTTGCCACAAAAAGGGGGACAGAGACTCAAAATTATTAGGGTAACTAGGAGCTAGGGTAACCAGGGTAAACCAAGTTGAAGGACTTGATTTAACAGCTATTTTGGCAAATAGTCTACCCTCTAGCAAAATGGCTAAAATACCTTTCTCAGGTAAACTTAGGAAAATTATAATGAATTTCAGTTCAGTTCTAGGCTATACCCAAAAGGAAACTCTAAGTATAACAATATAGTATGTATTAGTCTTGCCAAATTAAACGGCCACTCCAATCCAATATCATTGTGATTGTTACCACATCTTTTTCTCTAAGAAAATCAGTGGTGGTTGTTCATTATTTAAGACAAGGTTGAAGTGGAAATCCTCCTTTTTGACTCCATCTATTGCATCCCTTCCTTCATGAGCTCGAGTCCCTGTTTTAAATGGACTTGGCAATGAGGACCTGAGATTTCTGGCCCTGCCAAGGTCTTGCTGATCCCTGTTCCCAGCTGTGGTAAGTGATTTACAGCACTCACTGGTGGTATTGGGTTGTTCCTACATTCAGCCAAATAAAAACATAATCCTGACCTCTTTAGATAGAGAAAGAGAGGCAGGGGGAAAAAAAGAAAGAAAAAGAGAAGCAGAAGAAATATAGTACTCTTCTAGCTATCCCTAACGCCAACGGCAGAAATTCTCACAGAATGAAAAGCTCAGCAAGTGCCAATTTTGGAATTTTCCAGGTTGATGATGATGCAAATAGCTAAGGGCAGAGACCAGGAACTCTTTTCAGATTGTACAATATCTTAAAGATTTTTGAGAGCTATGTGAGTGCTGCTGAGCTGCAAGGAAACAGTACTACACAAAACCCAAAAGACTGGCCTCGTAACTGCCCTTCAGTCTCCCAGCTAAAGATTATGATCTTCCACCTTTTATGTTCTCTAAATGATATTAACTGGTGAGCTATTAAAAGGCTATTAGTATGGCTGGTGTCACTTGTCTGTCCTATACAGTGTGAACATAAGTACATGCTGTAGTCAATTAAGTGCTTGGTGAATAAAAATTTTAAGGAGCACTAATAAAAAAAATCCCATCAATTATATGTGGCCCATTTAATACAGTGCTACTTAAACTAAAATTTCTCAAACATATGTTCATTATGGATTGCATCAGGTTGGGAAACAGTGGTTTTATTTATGCACTTAAAGTCTTCCTCTGACTGGGGATCCAGAAAAATGAGAAGTTAGGTGCAATGAGCTTCTTAAATTTTCTCTCTGTTGCTTGCAGGCTACAACCCATTTGCCCCATTGAAGGCCGATTGGGAGCCCGTGGGCAGGCTGAATTCCCTCTGCGTGCCCTGCAGTTTAAACGCGGCCTGTTGCACGAGTTCCGGAAGGGCAACGCTTCCAAGGAGCAGGTTCGCCTTCATGACCTGGTCCAGCAACTCCCCAAGGCCATTATCATCGGGGTGAGGAAAGGAGGCACAAGGGCCCTGCTTGAGATGCTGAACCTCCATCCGGCAGTGGTCAAAGCCTCTCAAGAAATCCACTTTTTTGACAATGATGAGAATTATGCCAAGGGCATTGAGTGGTATAGGAAGAAGATGCCTTTTTCCTACCCTCAGCAAATCACAATTGAAAAGAGCCCAGCATATTTCATCACGGAGGAGGTTCCAGAAAGGATTTACAAAATGAACTCATCTATCAAGTTGCTGATCATTGTCAGGGAGCCAACCACAAGAGCTGTTTCTGATTACACTCAGGTGCTAGAGGGGAAGGAGAGGAAGAACAAAACGTATTACAAGTTTGAGAAGCTGGCAATAGACCCTAATACCTGTGAAGTGAACACAAAATACAAGGCAGTGAGAACCAGCATCTACACCAAACACTTGGAAAGGTGGCTGAAATACTTTCCGATCGAGCAATTTCACATTGTCGACGGAGATCGCCTCATCGCGGAGCCTCTGCCAGAACTTCAGCTCGTGGAGAAGTTCCTAAATCTTCCCCCAAGAATAAGTCAATACAACTTGTATTTCAATGCTACCAGAGGGTTTTACTGCTTGCGATTTAACATTGTCTTTAATAAGTGCCTGGCTGGCAGCAAGGGGCGCATTCATCCAGAGGTGGACCCCTCTGTCATTACCAAATTGCGCAAATTCTTTCATCCTTTTAATCAAAAATTTTACCAGATCACTGGGAGGACACTGAACTGGCCCTAAAACAATGTCATACAACACCGTGTGTTGTGCCTGAAGACACACACTGTCTCCTCTAGATTAAGACATGCACTTTTCCTAGACACAACTACCCACGTCATTTTTCCATCCCTACTTGTACATAGGCAGTGTGTGACCAAATACTGGCACAGCTCTTTTTCTACTGAAGATTCTCAAAAATAATTTGCTGTCTGCATTGTTGCATCTTTTAACCTTGTTGCTAAAAGAAGAGGTGGTGGTATTGGGGGAAAGTGACTTCAGCTATTCTCAAAGAGTTAGTCTTCCTTTGAGTCAGAGCTTGTCGTCACCCGCCATTTTCATTAATTTAAGCCAAAAGATTGACGTGTGGAAGGTACCAATGGCTGCGAAGCTGCAGGAAGGAGAGGACTCAGTTATGCATTCTTTTCTAAGGGAAAGCTGGCTCTCTAGTTCAGACGCTGAATTGGTGCCATGAAAACAGAAAATACTATTTTCTTATGATTTAAAAGAATGTCTTATCTCATAAAATTGACATTGTTCCAAAGTCCCTGTGGTGATTTTGCACTATTGTTTTCCGTCTGGACCACGGTGTCGCTTGTAGCAGGTCATTCACTGGAAAGTCGAGTCCTTTTACTTCCATGTTCTATGTCAACAAAGAGAAATGTCATGTACATAATGTATTTAGTTGTAAATACTGGTTTCACACTAAGTAATTCTATTTTGTAAACTGAATATGGCTATTTAATTTATTGTGAAAATTAAATTTATTGTGGTATTTAAAAATGGAATGGATTAAAATTACCCTATGTGCAACATCTTTTTAACTTATTTTCTTTTCCACGCTCCTCGCTGGCTCCCAACATCAAAGCTGGCTGTGTATGGCATACTGAGAGCACCTGGAAGTGGGCACTTCTCCACTGGATTTCTGAACCCTTGTGAAAGTGTATTTATGAAGTGAGGTTGAATATATTGTTAAGAATCTCAACTATCTGGAAAGCTAGTATAACAGCCTCCTCAAAGAGCACCAATGCTGGTCTGCTACAACTTTACAAAAGTTAATTTACTTGCAGTTGCTGCTGTGCTAGGAGAAAGACAAGAAATACTTTAACATAAGCAATGCGTAGAAGAATCACAATTCTATTTCAGCCTCTAATAAGAGTCAGACCAGTAGAGAAATTGAATAAAATAAGATTAGAAAACCTGTGTGGCCTCCGCACTGAAAGCTGCTGATGTTTCAGAAATGAACACAAACTCTCAGAACTCCCTCTCTGAGATGAGAATATTATCGGTGTGCTCAGCAATGATCAAATTGCATCGTGTTGGCATTACTAACACAAACATTTGGTTCATATTTCCATCCAGAGAAATTAATGCTAAATTGGGTGCTTGCTAGCATCAAATACACTATATTATGCTTAGATATAATTCAGAAAACCATGGAAAGAGGTGTCAGGAAAAAAAAAAGAAGATGGATTTTTTTTCCCCAATCACAATTGCTTACCCAGCGGAAGACACTTTGAGAGAGGTTAGTTCAGCATCCCATTGAGAGTGCCGAGAGAACTCAGCAAATTAAAATGGATGCCTTTTGGATTGTAATAAGTGTTGATTTTCTCCATGGGTTGTTTATCCTGTCCAGTGGTTTGATGGTGAACTTTGAAAAATAAATAGCCCTTTCCCCTCCAGTGTCAGTATGTATTGCTTCTGAAGCTACAGCCTTGGTAATCATCTTCTCTGTTTCAATTAGCAGTGACGCTGTTCTCTCAGCAGGAGCAAGCCTGACGCCTGCGACAATGGCAGGCCGGCTTCTCTTCTCGCTCACTGTGCAAGACTCTGGAGTGAGAGTCTTGGGTCTAGATGTCAATCACATCTCCCTTATGCCATGAATGGAATCAAATAGAAGGAATCTGTCATCAGATTTCCCTGTGCTTCAACTCTCAGCTAATCATCAGCGGAAACTCTTTGAATACTACATTCAAGGATATAACCACATGTTATTATTTTATTATAACTACTCCTAGAACACAATCGAGGTAATAAGTTTTAAACCAGCTACTGTCAAATTATGTCCCAGTGGAATATTGATGTTTCAAAAACTCATCCTAGGTATTCCACCAGTAAAATTGAAAATGGGCAATCTTTTTCAAGACTCACAGAGAAATTTTAAGAATGATGAATAGGAGTTTCTCAGACATAATCTTTTATATTCTCAATTTTTCTTAAACTTTGCTATTGCTATCAAAAGTGTATGTCAGAGTATATTCTAAGATTCTATTTGACTTTTGCAGACTTTTATCATTTGTTATTTTTAGCTCAATAAGCCAGCATTTCTTCCTCACATTGGGGGGGGGGGGGCGGAGTGCTGTAATTTCCAGTTATTCTGCTTCCTAAATAAGTTTGAGAATTGTTTTAAAGCTTGGAACCTCCCCACAGAGACCTAAAACAGGGAGTCTAGCCGTGGAGGATGGTTTTAGAGGCTGGTTTCATTGCACTGAAAGAAACAAACAAATAAACAAAAACTGTAGCCACTGCTGATTGAGCTAGGTAGAGAGAAATAAAATTCTATGACTTAATAGCATACTTCCACTGGAGGTTTCAAATCTCCTAGCTTAGAGAAGTGTTTCCTGCTGTCACAAGACAGGGAACAGAACTCTAGAGAAATCTTTGGCTCATCACAATAGCCCCACTAGGGTTCTCTTTAATAAGTTACTCCTTTTACATCATGAAAACTTTGTATTCCTTCCAGAGGCTTGGTGGCACCATATGGCTTTGTGAAACAGTTCTAGCTGCAAAGAGGAAAAAAACTGTTTAAGCAATGGTGAAGTTTCTGCTGGACCATAAAACTGAAATTATACCATTTTGAAAGACAAGGAATTCCAACTATTCAAACCAGAACTAGAGTCTCAAGTGAATCAGAGAGACTAGGGAACAGAGAATAAAAGAGACACACAAACCAATAGACAAGACCTCCCAAATTCCAAGTCTATCACCTACTCACCTGAAATCACCTCACACAAACATTCAACTAATTAAGGCAGTAACTTTTCCTACTAATTGCCTTGTAGTATAGGAAAAATGTAAGACATTAGGGTCTTTAGCTAATGTATGATATATCAAAGGCATGTAAACCTCCCATAATCACATTGGATCAGAGATTTGGTACCTTTTATGTTGATGGACCAGCAAGAACAGACCCACTAAAGCTGATGAAGCTTAATGAGAGCACCACGTGGGGTGTCGCATCCAGCATGGGGGTCCTGCGGGAAGACAAGCTCAAGAACCAGTGCGGAGCATTACCTGGGACACTGGAGGTGTATTGCTGCTAAGGGAATGTGGGAACCAAGACCAAGTGCTGTCCAAATTCCAGCCTTGACAATAAGCTTCTGCTTTGTCCAATTAGCAAGTTGCTAAATAGGATTGCCTTCCTAAGCCTAATTTGAGAATTTTCCATGGGTGGAAAATTTCAAATGACTATAAATAGTGTCTTCTGCTGAAGTTTTTTGTACTCTTTCTGCATACTCAGCAGCCATTTTCCACTTAGGAGAATAGTCTACAGTCTAAGCAAAAAAAGAAAACTTTGCTGAAAATATTCTCCCTAGAAATGACTAAATACAGCAAAATCTTAGCAACCTGGGCTAACAATGTGAAAACATAGAATATTTTAAAATCAAATTCATTGCTATTATTCCCTACTAGACAAAGTCCCAAACTACACTAACAATATATTGAAAAACATCTAATTGTACCTATTTTACTAAATAAAAACCTCTTAATTGGTATTTTTTCCAAATTGGTGTTATTCAACTATTTCACTAATAGTCTCTCCTCTTAAGGAGGTTATCCATGCCCCCTCGTATCTGTTTATCAATTTTTATAGGTGGTGCAAGGATGAAATTTAGGCCAAATATGATCATTTGGTAAGGTTCTAATAAATGGTACCTTACAACATATCTCACAAAAATAAATTTTTTACATTGTACACCCAATTATGTTTGCCTGTGTCTTTAAGGAATAAGATTGCCATTTCATAATGATGAGAGATGGATTGAGGAGTTGAAAAGGCAGCCGAAACTGATAGCAATATACATTTCCTATAGAAAGCACCCGATTGGTATTCCAGGAACAAGTGTCTGTTATGAATGGCAGCTCAGTTGAAAGCAATACCCTTTCAGTTGCATCAAATAGGCAGCAGCGTGCCTGCCTGCTGTCTTATCGGGCTAGTTCCATCTCTTCAGAATTTGTGAACCATAACCGTCTCCAGGTCCTGGGGAGCCGTTGGTAAAAGCATTTATTGTTTCTAAACATACATGTCAGCCACCCCCCTTTAAAAACAGTACACTTAGGGGGTACGTCGCGCCCGGCGGATTGGGAACATCATTTCAAAGAGCTGGCTTGCCTTTGGCTCACCTCCAACATCTCTAAGTGCGCTCCACTCTGCTTTGCATTTCCTTTCCTTTAATGACACCAGAGAAGAATCTTTAAGGCCAACTGAAGAAGTGCCTTGTTTCTTTAGTAAGGCCACACCAAAACTCACTGGAAGGTTTGAACATGGAGTGAAAAAGAACTTGTCGTTGCTGCCTGTCAGGTCATCTAACATTGGGTCCTGAAAATAAATTTATACAAACTCTTTAAAGATAAGAACCTCTGGCAACACCAGATGACAATGTTACCACACCCAACAGAATTAAGAGTATGAATGGGTGAGTCAAACTTCAGAAGTCAGAGGAGGGAATAACCAACTCAGCCTGGAGGGATCAGAAAGAAGCACAAGAAGATCATTGCATCTCACAAGGCAGAAAAGCAGGAGAAATGAACTCCAGGACAAGGGAGACAGAACAAAAGAGTGAGGTGTGAAAGCTGGACAGCATAGCATAGTAAGAAGAAATGAAAGCTCAGAATGGAAACCCTGCCGGAGCTTCTCAGGCCTTGAGCAAGCCCTACCTGTTGGCGTACTCCGCTAGGTATGCCAGGCACTGAGGCCAGGCCTCCTTGTGTCTGCATCCAACTGGCCCTTAGAAGCTAAGGGTTTAAGAATGGAGACAAGGTGATGAAATTATTCCAAAAATTTTCTTACAAATAATCAGTGCCCACAGAACTATAGTTTTCCTTCCCATCCTTGTTTACTCTTTGGATCTCTGACTTCTCTTCCCAGCCAGCAACTTTGCAGCAGCTGGACTGAGGCAAAGGTATCTTTGCAAAGCCAGCTCTCTGTGTATGCAGACTGTGGAAGAGTTACATTGTCCTCCTGACACAGAGGGTCCCACTGTAGGCCTATGCATCCTAAACCATTTCAGGAGACATGGGAATGAGAAGAAAACCAAACGCAACATTCTCCCACAAGTAAGTATTATAATAGTGTTTTCAGAAATGTGCAGGCAATCTCTTTGTTTCATTGAAAGCAAAGAATATGTAAACTAAATTTTGGGGGTGGAATGGACAAGTCAATGCACATATCTGGGCTTGAGCTTCCTATTTAAAATAGGAGAATGAGAATAAGAGATGTTTAAGATCTTTTGTTTAAGATGTTTAAGACGTTGAACCGGTAGGTGAAAGTGATTATTGGAGCATTCCTCATGACATTAATCATCACGGAATTGGGGATCTGAAGGTGAAGGAGTAAGAGGGGATCAGACTCAGTGTAGTCTGCTGTTCTTGTGTATAGGATCACTCCAAAAAGCTTCGTGTCTGTGGTTTTGTGTATAGGAGATATTCTTCGTCACCATTCCCTTACAACTCATTGATCCTTTAATTCCACTTTATCCTCAGCTTTGGCTTTTACCTGTCCCCTTCTAAGTTAAATAACTTTTACCATGTAACACACCACCCACAAACATCTTATTTAGCTCAGGATTCTGTTGTTCATCTGGACAGTTCTTCTGGTCTGGCCCAGCTTGACTCCACTCTGCTGGCCTCCCTCATGCACCTGTGGTTTCTGGCCAATCAGTTGGTGCCTGGGTGATCCAAGGTGCCTTCTCTTAAATGTCAGGGGGCCTGTGCTGCTGCTCGGTTTGTGCCACTTGCCAGCGATGTTGGATGTTAGCTGTGTGATAACAGTGTGTGGGTCGTGTGGGTCTCATTATTTAGTAAACTCGTCTGGGCTTCTTCAGATGGTAGATGGGTTTAAAGAATAGCAAAAGAGGACAAACACCAATGTGCAAGCACTTTTCAAACATCTTCTTGCATTATGCTTGTAATTTTCCATTAGTCAAAATATGTCACATGGCCAAGCCCACAGTCCATATGAGAAGGCACTACATAAGAGTATGAATACTGACAAGGAAGTTATTGTGGCCATTTTTGCAAATAATCTACCATATCTCTCAACCTTGATTCTATCGCGATGAAAATTGTAATTATGGTAATTACTCACTAAACAACTTTATTTTCCCCAATTCCTAAAGCAACATAATGATAATAAGAAGGGTGGTTGGCAGAATAATGCCCTCCTCAAAGATATTTACATCCTAACCTCAGGAATCCATGCATATGTTACTTCATATAGCAAAAGGGACTTTGCACATGTGATGAAGTAAAGCATTTGAGATGGGAGAGTCTCCTGGACTACCTGGGTGGGCCCAATGTAACCACAAGGGTTTTTAAAGGTAGAAGAGATCAGACTGAGGGATCTTGGTCGTGGAAGAGTGGGCTGAGTTGGGAACCTTCAGAGAGATGTCGCATTGCTGACCTTGAAGACGGAAGGAGAGGGCATATGAGCCAAGGAATATGGGCAGCCTTTAGAGGCTGAAAAAGGCGAGAAGATGGATTTCCCGCAGACCCTCCGGAAGGGAACACAGCCCTGCCAACACTCGGATTTTATCCTAGACAGACTCGTGTTGGACTTCTAAGCCTACAGAAATGTGAAATAAGTTTGTGATATTCTAAGCCATTCAGTTTGTGGTAAATTGCTATGGCAGCAACAGCAAATAAATACAAGAGATAAGGGAAGAGAGTGCCCACAAAATGCTGTCCTTCCTAACCAGCTTATGCTCCTTCAACATCAGAGGGCAATGGGGCAGCAGCTGCCAGTCACAGAGGGAATTTACAAACAAAGCAAGCAGAGTCTGAAGGACAGGCAGCCCCTGCAGGTTCCCAAAGGACGACGCAGTCAGAGTTACCCGTAAGGAGACAACTCCCTGGTACTAGAAACACAAAGCAAGCCTCATTTCTTCTGGGACAACTCTACTGAAGCTCAAAGGAAAAAAAAACTGTTATAATGATAAATTGCAGATAATTTTTTGGTGAAATATAGATGAAATATCTTTAACATTATGGTTTTTTACTCCAAAAAGAGAAAACCTTTCCAGTCTCCTTACATGTCCATAGAATCGAACCTTGATCCAGAAAATCTGAAGTCCCCAAAGATGAGAGCCCAGAGCCTTGGTCTTATACCAGACTGGTCCCAGCATCTCCCCCAAAGGGCCTTGGAAACTGTGCTATGGAGGGAAACAAAGACTCCAGTTCTGTCTCCTGGGCTTAATGAAATTCAGAGGCATTTATTGATCACCTAGTATATTCCTAGCTTCTGAAAGATCTATCAAACAATTACTAAAGGTCACTAGAAAAGCCAGAGTTAGAGCTGTGACTAGAATTTGGCCCTCCAGAATTCCAGCCCAGGGCTGCTTGTCAAGCAAAGCCTCTAAATGGTTATATTTATTATTTATGTCTGCTTACTTCCTAAAAGGATTTGAGGTGGCAATTTTCTAATTAAAATTTGTTCCTAATCTCTTTCTAATCTTGTTTTATTGGCTGCATTTCAACCCTCTTGTATTTAATCAACCTTGAATAGTAATGTGTATTGAGTCTCTACGAAAATATGAATTAGCATTAAAAGGAAAATATATACACATTTAGTCTACATGTAATATATGTGGACATATTTGTACTTGTAATCCTCTTGAAAGAACCAAATAATAATGGTTCATTATGGGACTAATCAAACCCATTCTTTTGTTAGTGATTACCTGTCAAAGTTGCACAGCTGCCTTTTAAAAATTATATTCCAAAGGTGTCTCAGTCCAGCCAAATGTGAATACACATAAAGAGAAACTCAAAATAATTAATATTTCAAAAGCACAGCAACCAATCTGAAAACAAATGCTTTGAGAAAAGAACATGTTGCTTAATTAAAGTGTCACTACATGCAGTTTAAGAAGTTTTAATGGTAAAAAGACCTATGTCTTGCCAATTCCAGGATATTAATGGTGCTTACATGGCAAGCATTAAACATGCCACCATTCTGAGCACGGCACAGTGACATGCATTTGCGCATGTGTGAGGCTCGCAATTCTGGGAGTGTCTCATCCCCATGGGATGGTCCCTTACTTTTCAGCTTGAACGTTCACCTTGGAACTGTAGCTGGTGCCTCTGAAAGCACAATTAAAGGTAAAGATAAATTTAAAAACAAATTTAAAGATAAATAAAAATATAAATTTAAAGATAAATTTAAATGTTCACTCAGCGTGATTATCTGTCTATTGTGTTTGAGGAATAATATAAAAACAGTGGGAAATTAATAAGTAGGCAAACCCAAGTCTAAAACTCAAAGTATGGAATTGACAACTCTCTCTGGGATCCTGAAATGTCCTTGGGAGTGAGATGCTGAAGATCCAAATATCACTGAAAACAAAAGGTGTTTGAGATGAGGGCTCAGAATTATGATAGAATAACCCACAGGTGGCAAACACAAGGCCCACGGGCTGAATCCAGCCCTCCACCTTATTTTATCCACCTCAGCACCTTGTTTCTACCTGGGGCCAGTGCTCCTTGCCCCTAGTGAAGGAGTAGTTACATTTACACAGTCCTAAAATGACATTCGGCCCTTTGAAGGCAACCACAAGGCTGACGTGGCCCCCAGGAAAAATGAGTTTCACACCCCTGGAATAGCCCCAGCACTTGGCCTTGCACTTACAGCCAGCTCACGGGAAAAACTGCAGTGGGAGCAGACACCCCTGCGCATCGTCTCTGTTTATACCCATGCACTAACCAGCTGAACTCAGCCACACAAACCCTCCTTTTGGATGGAATTTGTAGAACTTGGTCAAATTATTAGTTACTCTGTGATTACCCTCAAAAAATTACTTCAATCATTCCAATTCTCCTTCAAACAATTGTCTTTGAAATATTTAGAGAAGGAACTTAAAAATTCTTCATGTGAAACTAATTCTTTTTCAGTCTCTTTGGCTGGCTCATGCCGGACATGGGCCCCAGCCCCTGCAACGTGCCCTCCAGGCACTCCCAGGAGTCCGTAAGAGCTTCTTGGCTCTGCAGACACACAAGCCAGCCAGCACCATCATGCACCTGCCAGGTATGACTCTGCCGGAACCACACCCAACTCCAGTGGACAGTGGGGCTACCCCAGCAGACGTTTCCACAGTTCCCACATCCCCAAATACCTTTGACAGTGCATGTATATGTGTGGTGGGGGCAAAGGAAGAAGGTCTACTTTCTCTCCTTATGTTGTATTCCCCTTTGAAAAGTACCAAAACCACCCTATGGAAATAACAAAGCAGCTCTTTCTCTCCCATGTTCAGCATGCACCCTCTCCACAGAGCCAGGCTGCAGCGGAAGACAAATCCAGGTGTTAGAAACCATGTTAAACTCAGAATCTCAGGATAAGTGTTTAATAAATATTTGTGGATTGAATGAAGAACTTACTATGTTGATGAAGACTTTACTGCTGAATTAAACTTATTTACTTGTTTCTTTCTTTCCTCAATGGGTTCTCTGCCTGAATAATATAAGGCCCTTTTGCAAATAGACTTCTGGTGGCCAACCCACCAAACAGCCAGACATGTTCCCCAGCAGTGAACACAGTTTTGCTGGGCTCCTAAATGCCCATCATATTGTTTAATGCATTGTAAGATATAAATGCTGAGAACAAAGGGCTAGCTTCAAGCTCTGCTCTACAAAGACCTTATCATGACAGTTCAAATCACTTTGCTCCTTTATGCCTCATAATATACAACAATGATGTAGGACTGTCAATTTCTATTTATGTAAGAGTCCTGGCACCTCAATAGCTTGGATTCCTGAATTTTTTCCTACTACACTGTTAAATTTTACACTTAATGATACATGAACTAAAATTGTGAATTTCTAAAGCAATGACCAAAACAATAAATTAATTGTCACTTTTATCATAATAAACCATGGTCTGAGTATATTGTTTCAGGTTTTACAATATTAAAAGTGAGAAGCTCAGTTCATTAACAGTATCAAAGTGGAGCTCCTTGTTGTTGTTAGTTATGCTTGACTCCTATCACTTTTGCATGTTAATGCATCTTAGCCTGGGAAAGTGCAGACACAATACCCTGGACTCAAACACAAGGAGACAGTTCATAAGTCACAGGGACAGTGGAGAATAAGAGGGATCTATGTACACAGAATAAGTTCCCAGTCAGAGACTAAGAGAAATCCCATTTTTATTTGCTTTGACACATTTAGGAAATCATTATTAGATATTAATTTTAAAGTGATTAAAGCTAGTTATTTAAGGCTCTGTATGCACAAATGAGATAATCAGACCATGGATGATCCCCTTATTTCTGCTCTCTAGTGGTGGAAATACCTGCAAATTGAAATGGTCATTCAATGAGTCTAGTTAATTATTGCATCTCAGTTGATTAGTTATATCATATATAAACACAGACAAATCTTTCAGGAACATACTATGATGCATGAATGATTTTGAAAAATTCATCAAGTGAAGAGGCAGCAGCTATGAACAGATGAAAAATCTTGACCTGAAAATCCATCCAAGGCAATGGAGCTACATCTGTCAGGGCGTGATGGATAACAGGGTTAATGTCTACCCACTGGGCAGCTTCCTTCCAACTGTCATGGGTACCTCTGGCAGAGACTCAAAAGAAATGTCATGTCAGTCCCTGCCCCTCATACTACAGAGATGCAGCCCAGGTGGAGAGCCACCATCTTCTGTTCTAAACTGTAGGTGCTAACTTTACTGTCTTAGTAAATGCAGCATAACTAAAAGAACAGAGTCCTTGACATTTCTTCTGTAGTAGAAGCAACTTCAGGGGAAGTACTATGCCATACACCCTCCTACCCCGTGCAGGCCCTAAACTCACACTTGGCATCATAGTAAGTGATTTTTTAAAATTGCAAATAAAACATTTGAACTATTTATCTCTTTATTTATTTATTTAAACAATGTCAAGAACCTCTAAAGTTCATTATTTGTTGAAAAAATAGCTCTGGTGTGCAATACCACTCAGACCACCAAATACAGAAGATCTTAGACCCACATATTCAGTGCAGGGCCCCTGACAGGGGTGCAAGGAGGGCCATTCGCTCCAAGCCTCACACTGACAGAGGCCAAAGTTAGATTACTGGTATTACCTCCAGTGAGGCCAGACTGCCGTTCCTGGAAAACTGACATGTATCATATGCTCACATACTTTACCATATTTTGACATATCTCATTTTTAATACATCTAAAACCTTAGAAAATGCTGGTCAGTCTCCCGGCCCCTGGGCAACAACAATCTCACATACCTGTACTTCAATGCATTCTCTCACAACAGGACCGGCGGGATTGAGGGGGTGTCCCTTTAAGGCATAGGTAGCAAACACAACCCCATGGGCCGAATCCCGCCCTCCACCTTGTTTTATCCAGCCTGGCACCTTGTTTCTACCCAGCAGCAGCACCAAGCTCTCCCTTAACTATTAAGGAGTAGTTACATTTATACAGTCCTAAAATTACATTTGGCCCTTTGAAGGCAGCTGCAAGGCTGATGTGGGCCCAGTGAAAATGAGTTTGACACCCTTGCTTTAACATAAGCACTGTTCTTCTCCATTTGGTGGAAAAACAGTAGTGGTAGCATGTGGGATCCACAGGTCTGCCAGAGTGCCCTTCTGAACAGAGCAATGCAAATGGGAGAAAAAGTGCCGGCATGCTAATCCATATTCCCATGGAAATGCTCTGATTTCACTATTCCTTTTGAAAAACATAGCTTCTCTAGTAAGTTGCCACACTCCAAGAGGAATTAAGCTTGAAAGGTAACAGAACTTCAAAAGCCAAATTGAAAAGACCAGACCTGAGGCTGTGAAGGGCATTCAGAATAGAGAAGGGTTTTAACTCAGCTTTCAAAGCATGTTCTCCTTCCTCTTTGAAAGTGTATGATACTTTTGGAGTTGCTGAGGATTTTTCCCACCTGTGATATCTTTCCTCAGAAAACCATGAAATAACAAAACTCCCTCTTCAGGTAAAACAGGGGGAAAATGTAAAAGTAAGCCGAAGTAAGGCATCTCCAAGAAAGCTGCTTGAGCCTTACCAATCTGCCTTCAAATAAGCAGGTTGCATATTCTACTGTGGGTGTAACTGAGGCCCCCAATATGTGGCCCCAACAGAAAGCAGAGGTCTTGACAGGTTGCCAGAAATGCTTCTTCCTGACCTAGTTCCCAGAAATGACCAACAAACTAGAAGGGGAAAAACAGGAGTTAGAAATAAAAGGTGTAGTCTCACATTCACATTTCTGCCTTTTCAGGCTATCTCCATTACCAGAATCTCCTGCTGCCTGCATTTACCTGGGTAGCCTCTGCTAACCCTTCAAGGCTTAAATGAAAATCATTCCAATTACTACTATATGTCAGGCTCAGTGCTAGACCCAGGAACATGAAAGCTCATGATACAAGATGCACCTCAGGGAGGTGTGCCCCAGGCTACCAGCAGGCACAATAAACAATGTACAAGGAAAGCAATTGCCCTTAGCTCATTCCTTGGCACAAAGAATGCAACAGTGCACAGTACGAGATGCCCACCCCCAAGGAGCTGGGAGCAGTCTGAGTACCGAGCACCAGGACTGAACAGTGCACGACGCAAGGTGCCTGCCCACATGGACCTGAGTGCTGGGCTCAGTGCTGAACGAAGAGGCACGGCAGTGCAGACTGAAATGCACCTGCCTGGGAGGAACTGGAGTCCAGGCTCCGTGCTCACCACAAGGAACCTAACAGAGCACAATCCAATGTTCTGTTCATAGTACATTGCACCAGGTTCAAAATTGGCGAATGAACACGGCAATGCACAATGCCATGTGTCTGCGTTCCTTGACCTGTTCATAGCTTTTACAGCCCACAATAGTGCCCCAATAAACATCACTTTTGAGTGAAATATTTTCAGTATCTAGGTCCTTCATGGACAACAAGCATATGGAAGCATCAATTATAATTTATGTGCGTTCATCTCCCCAATACTAGGCAAAGTGACCCCAGAAAATCAACACCGCCAGCGACAACACAGACGTGGGTGGCACTGAGCCAAATGACTAATTTCTGCTCAAAACAATATCCATGAGCTTTCAGGGAAACATTTTCTTTGCTATTTTCTAGTTAGTATGTCTGCATCAATATTCATGAGCGATACTGGTCTGCAGTTCTCTTTCTCCGTACTGCCTTTATCTGGCTTACGTATCAGTGTTGAACTTGTTTTATAAAGCAGTAGGAAGTGTTCCTTTCTGTAAAGTGTTGTAGAGCGTGTGTGAGCACATTTCTTCCGTAACAGGTTGATACTCAATTATAGTAAATATCTTAGGCTTTACAGGCCACACGGTCTCTATTGCAACTGCTCAACTTTGCACAGAAGTAGGCATAGGTAATAAGGAAACGAGTGAGTGGGACCATGTGTAACTGTGTAATTAAACTTCCTGTGTAAAACAGGTGGCGGTGAGCCAGATTTGACCCACGGGCCTTGGTTTGTGGACACCTGCTCTGGGATAATTTATGGAGCATAAGGAGCATGTGGTCTGTGACGATTTGGTAGAAATACCCCTGTGCCTGACCTTTGTGGAAAAGCCTCTGGTGTTTCCCCATTAAATAAGATTGCACAATGTTTCCAGTTCATCTTACATTTCCCCTGCCCCAGTTCTGGAATGATTCACTTCTCCAAGGAGACAGAACCACACTGCTTAAGGCATAGAGGATTTATAGTATGTTTTAAAGTCTGGTAGAGCTCATTCCCCTTTGTAGTTGTACTTTTTTCGTGTTTTGTTACTGGCTCTTCCCCGGCCCAGCCAACCACAGATAGAGAAGACGAGGAGGGTAAGTGACCGAGAGGCCGACTTGCACAAAAGGCAGGAGCCGGAAGGAGGAGGAAGCTCAGTGCAGCAGGTCAAACGTGGAAGCCAGTAGCTGGAGCGTAGCAGTATCATGACCTTGGGTCCTGACACGTCCTCAGTCTGGTCAAGGGGGTCTGCATCTAATACCAGTGATGTGAGGCTCTGGCAGCAGTGAATCCAAGTGCAGGGAAGTCCTGAGATTCACTCACGCAGGAGGCAAGGATCTGCTCCAGGCAGGTTTGCTGTCCTTGCAGTGGAAGGTTGGCCTGGCAAGGACGAGACAAAGGCCTAAGTATGGAGGCTCAGGGTCCCAAAACAGGAATCCTGGCAGAGGTGGAAAGGGAGATCCCCTTGGCAGAGCTGCCAGGCATCTAAGGAAGAGACTGAGACCCAAGAATAAGGCCCAAGATGAGTCAGTTACCAAACTCAGAGCTCAGGGCCCAGCTGGACAAAGACTAAGTGGGACTCAGGCTTAACTACAAATGTCAAGCTACCCTTCAAAGTCCTACCTGCCCAATGTTACAGAGGCTCCAAGTGGGGTTAATCACTTTGGCTCTGCAGGAAAGAAGTAGAGAGACCTTGGAAATCATCAAGGTTAGACACAGGTCTTCGAGCCTAGGGCTTGTCCCTAATTAACCAAATGACCTAGGGTCAGACACCCTGCCTTTCTGGTCTATCAAGAGAAGTGAATGAGAGTATCTTTAAGGCTCCTTCTACTTCTAAGGGTCGAATTAATCAACCTAATTAGAAACAATGGGGACCAAAGTTTCACCAGCACTTTCTGTGTCATGCACTCTTCCAGATACTTCACATATATTAAATGGAGGAAAACTCACATTTTTTGTTACCAGTCTTGTGCTGGTAAATATTTAACAACTAGCTCTTTTGAGGGGAGGAGGAGAGTAGAAATGCCTGATGTGTAGCCTTTGCCAGTATCTGTGGTATAAATACCCCACCACGGTTTCAAGTTACCACCACAGTCACTGAGTGCAGAGCCGGGAAGAAATGTGCCACGGGACAGACACCGTTGTACAGAATTGCCCTCCCACAACTGTAACAGATGTGAATAGCCTCAGAGTTTAGATAGTAATAAAATGATCAGAAAGTGATGTTTTGATTGTATGTTACATCGGTTTTTTTATATAATTTATTTAATTATAAGTATACATAGTTTTTAATAGTGCCTGTGCTTGACACCCAGCTCTCAAAATTTCTGATAATTTATCAGTAAGTTCTTGAGAGTGCGGGCCACTGCAACACACTGCTGATTATTAGTCACTGCCTACCAGGTGCCCTGATCATTATTTTAGACACATTGTTTCATTAATCTTCACTGTGACCTTCTGAAACAGTTTATTTTACTGATAAATAAGGGATCTTGAAATGATTAAATAAGTTGCCTAGCATCAGGTAGCTAACCTATGATTGTGTGACTTCCGCCCTCCAAATCCTTATACAGATATTTTATTACACCACACTGTCACTCATATTGGAAAACTTTTATTTTAAACTGTTTTATTCTTTAAGAGAATAGATGGCGTTTCATTTAAGCTGAGGCCCTCTGAATTCAGCAAGACTGTGAACAGTGATATTTATTTGAGGTCATTGCCCCTAAGTCAGTTTGTTTCCAGAAAGTGTCATTAACCTGGGTAAAAAGCCAGCTTCAGGCAGGACTTGACCTGGTAGCAAGTCTTCCATCAGAAGCCCTGAGAATCACTTCAAACTCTGCTCATTTTCCTTTCTTTTCCCTAAGTTAATTCCAAATCAAGAAAACTAATTCCTTCTTAATCAAGTCAATGTTTTGCACAATGAACCTAAATGTGAACATCTAATGACGTTTCAACCACTGTTTTCAACTAATTTGTTATAGTTGTTGCTATAATTTTTGTGATTCGGAGTTATTGTTTCTTCTTACAACATTACATGATGGCGTTTTCTTTCTAATAAGCAGCATAACTATAAAGTTAGAATAGAAGCCCCTAGGAACAAAATAATTTTATTTTTTTATTTGTTTTAAAGATTTTATTTATTTTAGAGAGGGGAAGGGAGGGAGAAAGAGAGAGAGAGAAACATCAATGTGTGGTTGCCTCTTGTGTGCCCCCTACTGGAGATCTGGCCCGCAACCCAGGCATGTGCCCTAGACTGGGAATCGAACCTGCAACCCTTTGACTCACAGGCTGGCATGCAATCCACTGAGCCGCACCAGCTAGGGCAATTTTTTCAAAATTGATAATACATTAGCCCTAAAACAGAAAGAAGAACTTACAAAATAAAAATACTTTATAATTTAAAAAAGTGAATGGATGCTTACTAGGGAATATTTAAACCTCTATATAATTTGCGTAAAGGATAAAATACAATTGTTCACAATCACTAGTGACCAGCCTTACCAGGAGAAAGATACCAGAACAGACTTCATTGAGAAACAATGCATTTTATTTCAAATACTGGCACTACTATGAAAAATCATTTTATCTATCACTGATTGGTTGAGTTACTCTCATATGCCTTTACTGGAGCTACTTTAGATCTTGGAAAGAACATAATACATTACTTTTAATCACAACTCCCACTCACAATGTCCTTTTTCCCTTCCCGTTTGCTTCAGGGACCACACAGGAGGCTGTAAAGAGGGGTGCGCAGCCTGGAGGACCGATCTGGCACCAGACGTGCTTCCTCTTACCTTCGCTGTCCCTGCTCTTCTGTCCTCTGCCTTCAGTTACACTCCTCCTTTGTTCTCTCTCTGGCTCTCTCATCTCCTCCCTCCTCTTCAAACCTCTCCTGGCAGTAAGTAAGGGTGCGGAAAGAAGAAGGGAAAGGAAGTGTGTGTGGACATCACACATCACAGGAGCCCAGGAACTGAGTGACTGAAGGAACAGAGCGGACACGTTGTGCAAGCAAGAGCCAGGCACTGTCACTCTGTGCCCATCTCACTCATGATGCACAAGGCACACACGAGGCTTGCTGGCAGTGGAACAGAGGACACAGTGGAGGGATAGAGTGACGGAAAGGTATAAAATAGAATAGCAGAGCAGATCGGGACAACAGCATCTAAACCTATTTTGTCTGCTTCTCTTTTGTTTTCAGTGTTCAATCAAAGGTTCAAATAATTGGGTGTGAGAAGGCAAAATGATTCCCCATTGCTATCACTGGTACCATCGGGAAGGGTGTAAGATTTACTGAATCGGAGCATCACCCGGGACAAAGGAAACTGATGATGGGTGGTGAAAGGAGATCTTCCATTGTACTTGATGTACCTGTTTCTTTACAAAGGTTCACAATGAAATGTGTGGTAATTTAAAGAGAGTTTTAGGAATGATTGCCCAAAGAACATTTCCTGTACAATGCTGAGGGGATTGGTTGCTATTAAGCGTCTTCATAATTCTTCTTCCACTCATTAATACTAATAATTTAAAATAATAATCACTAACATTGAGTGCTTATTATGTGACAAGCACTAGTCTAAAGACTTCACATGCATTAATTCAATTATTTCTCACAACAACCCTATGCAATAGAAACTATTATTATCTTTAGAGTAAACTGAAATACAAAGAATTTAATGATTTATCCAATAGTTACTTAGTATTTTAAAGATAAACTCCAGATTCTTTAAGCTTCTAATCAACTCTCCATGATCTAGGCCCAAACAGTGTTTCAAAGTTAGACCCCACTCCCAACTGACAATAGTGCTCAGGAGGACCGGCCACATCTTCTGCTTCTTAACTTTAAACCCCATTCCCACTCTGTTCCCACCCAAGATGCCCTCTTCCGTGCCCTCTGCCTTCCTGGACCCTCCCCATCGTGCAAAACCCTGCTCTCCTGTTAATCTTCCCTGCAGGCATCTCTGACGCTTGTCCCCCAAGGACTTCCACAGCCCACTCTTGCCAATACCTTGTACCTGCTCTTGACTTGTTATCATATTACCGTTTCAGTACCCATATCAAAGACTTTGTTTCTCCAGCTAGAATGTTAAGTTGGTATAACCCATGTCTCTACAATGCCTAGAGTACCTAGTTATCATCAATACTTTCTTTGTTAAATTCATGTATTCTATAGTGTACACAGAGCTTATTCTTTCCATCAGAAATGTACTCTGCTCTTGGATCCATACCTCACACATCTTTAGCAAGAAAAATTTCATATGCCTGAAGATCACATCTACTCTGGTAAAAGGAATTAACAAAATGTATCTATTAATCGGAATATTTGCTGTGCCATACTCATATTTTTTTACTTTATTTTCATGTGCTATAAAAAATAGAATACTAAAAAACATTCTTACTTTAAGCAAACTGATGAAGATAACATTGGAAATACTCGCAGCTTAGGGGAGAAACGAGAAATGAAGTGTTCTTTGTTCTAATAATGTACAAGACCAGAGGTAAGCCAGGTGTAAGGGAAGTAAAGGCCACATGCTACTGGGTTGTTTTTAATCACTTCCAAGATCTTTGGAGAAGGAAAAGTTATGAGTTAAAATGGAGAAAAAAAGATTTTTAAATGGCAGGCGAATTTGGGAGTGAGGAAGTCTTTTCAGGACAGTAATTCACAGCCTTTGGAATGTGTTTCAATGAGGTAGAAACTGACAAAACAGAATTGTTTTGGAAAACTTGCCCAAAGCACAGGAAGAGCAGATGGGCGGATGATGACAGTGAGCACATCGCATGCTACTTAACTCCAGTTTGGAGATGGACCATTAGGCTAAGGATGAGAAAGAGAAAGGAAAAATGTCTAACTCAAAATGAAAGAAATAAACAAGCTGGCTGTGCACACTGCTGTGCTCAGCCTGATTGTATCTCCAATGGCTCTTTGGAGGATCGAAGTACAGGGGTTCCCGCACGTGGGCAGTGGAAACTGTCTTGAATCCCTCGCAAGGCTCATTTGCTCATAATACAAGAGAATGAGCAAGACTGCAGCATCAACATTCACTGGTCACATAGTCAAAATCAGCATTAACTCATTTAAAAAGTCCTGAATGGCCGCATTCTTAACACAATATTTAAACACCAAGGTGATTTAATTGGAGTAACATCAGTCAAGCATTCAGGAGAAAGTCTTAAGGAATTGAAATTAGGTAACAGTAATAAAGGACCAGGGATGCTCTGGATTCAGAAAAATTGTAGACTAGCTGCTTTAACTTCTGTCCTAAGTAAAGTATTAGGCTTTATTTTTAGAAACCAATTGGGAATACTAATGGACAAATCTCCCTTCATTAAGGGGAACTAGCCTGGCTGCAGGAAAATATGGCTCCTCTTGCTAGCAGAGGTAATAAGAGATGTCATTTGAAGATATTAGAGCTGAGGAGGACAAAAAGGAAAATCCAACATCATAATTAGATTGCCACAAAGAATATGAGAGCGTTTTACACTCGGGCTAAAAGGTGTAAAGGGCAAAGTCGGGGAAATGCTAGCAATGACACCCTCAGCTCTCAGTGCTAACACTCAACACGAGACAGAAAGATTCTGTAACCAGAGATTCTGAGGAGGTTTGGATAGGCGTTACCTTCTATGTGAAATTGTTATGTACTGAAGAACAGTTTCGATTAAACATAAATAATAAATTGGAACTTGCCTTAAAACATGTTCTAATACAATAGGCAATCTGATATTAAGAACCATGACTAAGTAATGAAAATTAACCAACACAAAACTTGGTAATTCAGGACTATATCTCATCTGCACTGCTTTCCAGAGAAGGTGTAAGTAGACAAAATAGCTAGAAGTTTGTGAGCAAAAATAAATGTCCTGTGTTTTATGTCACAGACTTTCACTCTAAAATATACATTTAGCTTTGAACAGAACATCTGGCCAATTTGGTCCAAACTTTCATTGATCACAAGAACACTCCCAGGCAGAAGGATTAATGACTATTTTTTATGCACTGAATCTCCATTTTTGTGTCATGGTATCACTCAGGGGCATAGGTTACTTCGCAAGGAAATCAGTTCTTTGATGAGCATGTTAACTCTTTCATTTCCTAGATGTTGAGGCAGCCTATGCAACTCTGGATTTTTCCCCACCATCATGCATTTTCTGAGGAGACAAAACCACATGCTTAAGAGCATGTATCAAAATAACAAAGTGGCATAAACTAGGTACCAAATTTAAATACATCAAATGTCACAGAAAGAGGTAACGGTGGTCTGGAAAAATCAAACAAGAATCCGCAGGGAAGGCAGACATAAAATGTGTTTGAAAGGACTGAAAGAATTGGATAAATAAAGAAGAGGGATATAAGTATCTAGGGTAAGGAAAATGCATCAGCAAAACTCTGGAGAAGGCAATTCACCTGACTGATCCAATTTCAATACAGTGCTGCATTCCTGCAGCAACAGATGTAATGAAAAATAAAGCGGGGAAGGTACTTAAGAGAAAAATGATGTTTCTTGAATGTCAGATTTAACAATTTGTACTTTATTCTTTAAATAAATGGACTGGTGATTTAGAAAGTTTGGGGGGATATCTGTGAATAAGATGGATCAAAAAATGAAGGTGGAACTTCCAGCCAAGATGGAGGCATAGGTAGACACACTGTGCCTCCTCACACAACCAAAAGAGGAAAAACAACAATTTAAAAAACAAAAACAACCAGATCTAACAGAAAACTGAACTGAGTGGAAGTCCGACAACCAAGGAGTTAAAGAAGACACGTTCATCCCGACCAGTAAGCAGTGTGGAGCCAGGTGGAGACCACTTGGCAAGACGCGGTTTGTGGAGCAGTGCCGGCAGTGCTCCAGCTGCCTGGAGAGGCCCATGGCGGGCGCACCTGGCCAAAATGCCATGGGCACACTCGGAGAAACCAGGGCTGAGACTGGTGGACTGGGCGGTCCCTCATTCTCGTGCAGATAAACGGGGAAGAAAAGCTGGGGAGCAGAACAGACCGCGAGGCCCACAAATGCAGGGAAATAAAGCCTCAAACCACTGATTGAAAACACCTGTGGGGGTTGAGGTGGCAGCGGGAGGAACTCCCGGCCTCACAGGAGAGTTCGTTGGGGAGACCCACAGGGACTTGGAACTGTGCAGGCCCATCCACTCACCCCGGAGCCAGCAAAGAAGGGCCCAGCTGGGTTGTGGGTAGCTGGGGAAGTGTGGAGAACAGAGCAAGCGCCATTTTTCTCTCAGGCCCCACCCCCACAGACAGCATCATAACACAAGGACGTGGGTTTCCCCGCTCTGGTGAACACCTAAGGCTCCGCCCCTTAAAGTAACAGGACACTGAGGAAAAAAAATGGCCCAAATGAAAGAACACATCAAAGCTCCAGAAAAATACAACTAAGTGATGAAGAGATAGCCAACCTATCAGATGCACAATTCAAAGCACTAGTAATCAGGATGCTCACAGGATGGGAAGAAAAATTGTTGCAATTACCTGAACAAATGAAGGATAATATAAAGGAAATGAGGGGAAATCTGCAGGGAACCAATAGGGATGAGAAGGAAACTGGGACTCAAATCAACGGAGTGGACCAGCAGAAAGAAAAAAACATCCGACCAGAAAAGAATGAAGAAACAAGAATTCAAAAAAATGAGGAGAGGCTTAGGAACCTCCAGGACATCTTTAAACGTCCCAACATCCGAGTCATAGGAGTGCCAGAAGGAGAAGAGGAAGACCAAGGGATTGAAAATTTATTTGAACAAATAATGAAGGAGAACTTCCCCAAGCTGGTGAAGGAAATAGATTTTCAGGAAGTCCAGGAAGCTCAGAGAGTCCCAAAGAAGTTAGACCCAAACAGGAACGCACCAAGGCACATCACAATTACATTACCCAAGATTAAAAATAAGGAGAGAATCTTAGAAGCAGCAAGAGAAAAGGAGACAGTTACCTACAAAGGAATTCCCATAAGGCTGTCAGCTGATTTCTCAAAAGAGACTTTACAGGCAAGAAGGGACTGGAGAGAAGTATTCCAAGTCATGAAAGGCAAGGACCCACATCCAAGAATACTCTATCCAGCAAAGCTATCATTTAGAATGGAAGGGTAGATAAAGTGCTTCTCAGATAAGCTCAAGTGCAAGGAGTTTATCATCACCCAGCCTTTATTATATGAAATGTTAAAAGGATGTATAGAAGGTATGGAGGGATATAAACAGGGGAGTGGTAGGGGAAAAAAGGGGGAAAAGGTGCAGAGAATAAGTAGCATAAATGGTAGATAGAAACCAGACAGGGGGAGGTTAAGAATAGTATAGAAAGTGTAGAAGCCAAAGAACTTATGTGTATGACCCATGGACAAAAACTAAAGGGTGGGGAATGGGGGTAGGGGTAGAGGGGAAGAAAGGGGGGGAAATGGGACAACTGTAATAGCATAATCAATAAAATATATTTTAAAAAAAATGAAGGTGGAGAAATCAGCAAGAAAACTATTCCAATAATCTAAGCCAATCAAACCAAATTCATACACTAGTGGCTCAAGGGTCCAGTCTACCCCAGAGCAGATTTTATTTGGCACACATATTTTTTAAATTGAGATATAATGCACATAATTGCATAAGTTTCTTGTGGACCATGTGTTGATTTGATACATTTATGTGATTACACATATGATTACCACCATAGAGCTAGCTATCATATTGCATAATTATTATTTCTTTTTTGTGGTGAGAACATCGATGATCTAGTCTCTTAGCAACTTGTAAGTACATAATGCAGTATTGTTGACTATAATCACTTTGCTGCATATTAGAGCTCCAGAACGTATTCATCTTCTAATTGCAAGTTTGTACCCTTTGACCACAATTTCCCCAATTCCCTCACCACCACCCCCACCACCACCCTTGGTAACTGCAGCAAGGAAGATGTGTAAAGGACATGTGGACAAAGCCAAAGGGGGCAGGATCAAGGGTGGGAGGTGGGGATGGGTGGGGTGGTGGGAGTGGTGCAGGGGGAAATAGAGATAACAGTACTTAAACAACAATTTTTTAAAAAGGAATAAATAAAAAAAACACTAACATTTGAGAGTCACTGGTTTAGATGATGGTTCCCTAAACTGGGATGGTGTTGGTGAGAAAGAAAATAAAGGGTCTGATACAGAAGTTACTGCAAAGGAGACATCAGCAGAATTTAGCGGCTGGTTGGTGTTGAGTGATAGAGAACAAGAAGATTCAAGGGTGTCAACAAAAATTTTGAACTCATTTATATTTGGTTGTACACAAGATGGGAAATTTTATCAGCCAGAGTATCTCCATTACGAATTTCTCCCTAATAAAAGGGGTAGAGTGAGAGGAGTATGTTCTGGAGGAGCTGGGGGAAGATGCTGGGTTTCAGTGCAACAGGGTGTGGGGTGAGGGAGAGCAGAAAACTGCCTGCTGGGAGCGCTCACGCTCCAGGAGCTGTGGGTGTGACTGCCAGCACGGAACAAAGTGTGTTGGCATGACAGGAAGGCGAAGGACCCCACATGTGGGTGTCTGGGAGAGATGAAAAGTAAAAGCCGAGAGAGAGGGCGCAATGGGGATATGGAGAAAAAAATAAGTGGGAACGAAGATTATGAAGATGTTAGGTGTGCGTTCAGCACCCTCTCCTTACCCTATGCCTTTTGTAGTTCCATCAAGACATGCAGTGGAGAAATGAGGCTCAGTCTTTAAAATTTGTTTTAACTGTTCACCTCTGTTTCTTCAAATGTGCCACAATCCCTGTTCCAGGCCACGTGAACCCCTGAACCAATGTGACTTACAAAGGAATAATGATGCATTTCATGGAAGCAGGAAAATCAGAAAGAAAAAATAAATAAAATGAATGATTGTATACATGCTGAATTTGAGGTGTAGGCAGAAAAATCCAATCAAAGTATGTGACAGGCTATTGCAGACACACAACTGGAGCTTGAAAGAAATTGGACAAAGAGACTTAGATTTTATAGCCATTGACACAAAAGTATACGCTGGAGTTACCAAAAACAAGCCTTGGAGAACACGAGGATTAGCAGGCTGGAAGAAACAGAAGAGAAAATGAAAGGGAGAAAATGCAAATGATCCCCAAACAGCAAGACAGACTAAGGATGGGTGTCTCTGGCACAGGTGACACATAGAGGAGTTATGGGACAAGTGATCACTCGCGGGGACAGCTGGGGGATCTTATAGCCAGACTGGATGTTGGAGATGCCACCAGCTACTGCAGCAGTGACCACCAGCCTGGGCTTGTTGGCCTGGTTGGTCTCCTGCTCAAAAGCTTCACACATTCCCCGGAGAATTAATTATCAAATACAGTAGAGCATATAGGAATATGATTACAGCTCCTTAAATAACAATACATGTTTCTATAATGATTTTCTTTTTCCAAAGTGCTTTTATATATTTTATCTTACTCAAGCCTCTCAACATTTTTATAAGGTAGATAGAATTGAAGATAGTAATCCATTTTCAAGCTATATAATGTGCACAGAAGTTAAGCATTTTCACCAAAGTTCCAAAGCGAGTTAGTAGCCAGGTCATGGCCAGAACCCACAGTCCTGAAGACCAGTCAGAGCCCACTTACATCACAACATTCTGAGACTATAGTTGCTGCGGTAAACTGTACCTAGCCATTAGAGGTACAGAAATTTGCTTCCCTTTGCCCAACAGATGAACTACTTTGGAGGCCTGACATCCCATCATGTGGCGTGCTGAACTGGCCAATGAGGAAAGTGGTAACAGCCAGGTGACAGGTTCCTATTCAGGGCTAGAAGTTCACCCACTTGTATTCTGTGTGACTCTAACATCATCTGGAGTACTGGGGTCATCCTTATGATTGCATTATTAGTGTGTGCTAGAGTGTGTTCCAAAAAAGAGTGGCTCTGAAAATTGTCACCTAGGTACTGAAGGAAGTAGGATATTTAACTGGAAGAAGAGAAATTATAGACAGAAAAATTTAGCTATCATCAAATATTGAACCAAAATATTGCAAAAGTTTCAGTTTTATCTTCAGTGGGCAGAGATAGTACCAACAACTGAAAGCTGTAAATTATGACTCCAGGCATTTCCCCGAAGACTAGGGATGTTCTTTTCTGATTACTAAAGCTGTTCAACAACTAAGAAGATTGACTTTTCAAGTACTGAATTAGTTACCGGTGAAACTATTTGGAGGCTGGCTGACACCTTGGTATATGGGATGGTATAGAAAAAAACCTTTGTCTTGGAAAAGGGTAAGTTAAAACCATCCTTAGTTAAGAAGAAGAAGAAGAGAGAGAAGAGAGGGAGGGAGGGAGGGAGGAAGGAAGAAAGGAAGGAAGGAAGGTAAAATGCAAATGAAACAATAATCTTTCAGGGTTGGAAACCATGAGTATGTGGAGTTTTAAGCGAGCCTAACTCTGAGCCCAGATCTGCCAGGCACATTCTCATATATAAGTTTATTTAATCCATACAACAATCCTTCAAGATGGGTGGGTATGCTCATTTGACAGATAATAATACCAAAATACAGAGATTTCCTGATTAGATTTTCAACACCACACAGTGAAGAAGTGATGAATCTAGCACAGTGTTTTTCAGTTGAGGTGATTTTTGCCACAGGACCTTTGGCAAGGTATGAAAATATCTTTGGTTGTTACAGCCCAGGTGGAAGGCTTCCTTTGGAAGGAAGGAAGAAGAGGGTATGGGAGTGGAAGTGCTCCTTGCAACTAGTGGCTAGAGGCCAGGTACACTGCTGAACATCCTGCAGTGCACAGGACAGAGGATAGACCCCCAGTACAAAGAATTGTATGGCCCTGAATATCAACAGTGCCGCTGCTGAGAAAAGTTATTTAGCGTAGTCTTAACAGTGACAAATAATCTTTCCACAACACCAGTCTAACCACACCTCAGCCAGGTTGTTCCATTCCACTACAGCCAATGTTAGGCTACAGGAGTCTTGAGAGAAGTTTCTAGAATATGTGTTTTGTATAGCACACAAGACTGAATTAGAAACTGTGAAAGTAAGGCCCAGCTATCTGTGTTTTTAAATGTCTTCCAAAAGTTTGAAAACCAGTGATTTTTTGGTAATTTGGAAGTCATCACTGTGCTGAGAGTGTCCCATTTGAGAAGGCGCAGGAACCAAAAATTGGGGCAGGAGCTGAGGGCGGAGTCCTCTTACACAAAACGGCCCCCTGCTGAAAGCAAAACTCCATTGAAAAATGATTGTTAAGGTAAGTGAAAAAGTATGTGCCCTGTACACAAGTTGCAAGAGTGCATTCTAGGCAAGGACACCAAATGCCCCAAAGTAAGGACATCTCTATCAGCTTCTGTTAAGATAGCAGTAAGCCTGGCTGCCAGGGGTGTGTTTGCGGGAGAGGGCTGGGTGTGAGAGGCAGCAATGAAGAGTTTGGCTGTGTAAGCTGGAGGCAATTTGTGGAGCTACTGAGAGAGGTGGAAAAGAGGTGAAGAGTTTCGAGCACTGACATACCTTAGTCAGATATGTGTTTTAAAAACATGAGCCTAGCAGGTATTTGGAGGGCAGAGTGAAGTGGGATAAGAGACTAGCAAAGGGCTGGGAGAATACTATTGCATCTACTTCATTTGTGCTGTCCAGAGTGGGAAGAATGTGTCATGGACTCGTGCGAGCTGATCTAATTTGATACGGAAAGGAAATATCAGAACTTCTGCTGATACGTGTTTGTTGTATCATCATGTAAAAAGAAAATCAAGCTTAGTAGCCCTTAATATGTGGATTAATACGGAGAACTTCACCTTGTCCATGTGCCAGAGTGTCACATGCCTCTTACCCTGATGGAAGAGCAAAGAGACTTCTACTGTGTGGAAGAGTTGTCAGGGCGCTCCTCATCTTCACTAGTTTAGACATCATAGTTCAGCTAACATGCGCCCAGTTAAGTGGCTTTATGGCTTATATTACCTAATTTAAACTAAACCAGCTCTCACAAAATGGACACATGCTTTTAAAAAGATTCCTGCAGAGACATTAGATCATAGATAATAGGAATAATTCCAGCACGAGGAAATGGCAGAACTCAAGCTTCTCCTCCTCTTAGCCCGAAGTCTACAACTACATTACAAAGTTGTTCCTCAACTACATTGTGAGCTAAAAGCAATGGCCACGTAGATCTGATGAAAAGTTAGCCAGTAGTCTGAATAATCCATAACTTTACTTGAAATATTGCTTTATATCAGTAAATAAAAACTTACTCGAAGTGTGCTTTGTGTTTTAAGCTGTCAGCTATTGGTGTTGTGAAGTCCTCAAAACTGGTAAGATACTTCAGCAACAAGGATGAAAAAACACATTGTTACTCACAATATGAGTAAAATCTCAAAAACTTCACATTGAGAAAAAGAGGCCAGACGCATATGCTCTTTGACGGCATCTACATAAAGCTCAAAACAGATGAGCCCCATCTGTGGTGTCAGGGGTCAGGCTGGTAGTTAACCTCGGCAGCAGCAGAGGGATGTGGACCAGGAGAGGTCATGGAGGAGCTTCTTGGGTTTGGGTCATGTTCTATTTTCTGCTCCTATTGTAAATTACACAGTTATACTGCTGAGTTCACTTTGTGACAATTCAAGCTGGACACTTCGGATTTCTCCTCTTTTCTCTATGTATGTCATCATTAAATAAAAAGTTTACTTACAGTAATTTTAAAAAGATGTTTAACAATAATGCATCAAGTAATTGACAAGTTCCTATAATTTGTGAGAAAATTGCTTTTGTGCTATCAAGAAGCACAACTTTTTAAAATTATTTCCTTCTTCATCTCATCTAAAATGTATACTTGTATATTAGACAAATGGTGTGTGGATTTAATTTCATCAAATATAAAAAAAATGATATCCTGGAGAGTTTTAACTCATCCGTTTACTGATAGGGATACTCCATAAAAAAATCTCACCAGTCTAAGCAAAGGCTGATAAGAGTCTGAACTCGATCAGAAGCATTCGAGATGAGCGGAGGGAATGAAGAGAAGAGATGGCAAAAACAAGAATCCACAGGACTGATAACCAATCAGGTTGTGGGGTGAGTAAAAGGGAAAGAGTTCCTGGTGGCTTCCCTGCGGGCTCGGAGAGGTGGCACTGCCCTCCCTTCACCAAAAAGGAAAACCAGAAAGACAGCGGGTGTGGAGAATGCGCAGACATTTAGAATACAGAAGCCAAACAGTTTTCACTTCAATCCACAACAACCACCCTATGCCATATAACAGCCCCTAAAAATGATTAATTTATCAGTCTGAAGCCACAAAAGAAATGTCACTTCTAAGAGGAAATCCTAACTAATTAATGTTGTATACTTACAGTTTTACTGTAAGTATCATTTGCTTTTAAAAGAAGGTCTAAGGAAAATTATTCTAAAATTAAGTACTGTAATTATTTTTGTAAGTATGAAAAAAGTGCACATTATATCAGGTTTATGGAAAAGGGCAGTGTAATTAATCATCAATTGTATTCTTAAAATTAGGCTTCTTTTAAAACATAAAAGTCAAAGAAATGCATTCATTTTTAATTGAAGCTTTAAGAACATGTTTTAAACGAGCATCATGAAAATGTTATTAGGACAAAAGTCATCAGCATTGCCCACAAAAGACCCCCATTCTCAACAATGCACATCAGGTGTATCATCTCTAGTAAGACTTTGCCCTTTCTTGGCTTTTTTTTTTTTTTTATCTAAAAAGCTTTAATTTCTTCATAAATATTTATCCAGCTCCCATGTGCCTCAGGAGGATAATTCTTGAGAAATTAAACCACAAATAGTGGCCTGCCTCTCTCTCAGGTCACACTGTAAGGGACCAGCACAAGCAGGCAGAAACAACCCCGGGCAGACTTCTGGGTGCCCCATGGTACGCCCTTTACTGCAGTTAAAAAAAAAAAAAAAAAAAAAGTTCTGCAGAGCTATGAAAGGCAGATGGGAGTCCCTAAAATGTGTTGAAGGACCAGAAAAATACCACCAAAGAAGAGAGACAGGAACATAATTGGTGGAAGAAAGAGGAAACTGTTTTCAGCATTTAGAGGATCACTCTCGACCATCATCTCTCACTCATGTCTGGAGTGTTTCCTTTCTATTATTGTACATTCCTCTCCACAGCCAATTGAAGGTTCCCTTCCCTTCTTTTCCCTGCCTTCCCTTCCTTCCTTTTCCTTTCCTCGGCAGCCATTCACTGACTGCCGACTACCGGCTAGCGCTGTGCTGGCAGGGAGACGCCAACATACATACGACACGGTTCCCACCTTCCAGGACAGAGTTTAGTACGGAAATTAAGTTTCAGTCGAGAAAAGACATGTCTTTTATACATGTTTACATACAAAGCATTGGGACTAGAACACTGGGACATGTTTATATACAAAACATTGGGACTAACAAAGCATTTTGTTAGAAAGGACAAGGGTCTCAAGGTATGGGCAGAAGAAATCGATGTGTAATTGACCCAACAGTGTAGACTAGCGGTGGCTAGGCCTCCCTTCCGGGAGACAGAACTTTGGACATGAATCCCCTGTCTCCTTTACTTGCTGCAAATAAATAAAGCTACCTTGCAATAACCAGGTCTCGTTCTTGAGTTGATCACCCCAAGCAGCAAACCCTGCAGTCTGGTAACAATTTGACCAGGAAACTACCAATATTTTCACTTTGAAATCTTAAAACACAGATAAGATTGGCATCTTAAAAACAAATGTCTTAGGCTGGTCCTTTATTAGGTAAATCCCCTTCACGAAGGACTAAAAGGCAAAGAAAGTCTGCTTTGTCAGTGGATGATGTCCTTCCAAGGCTGGAAGTGATTCTTTAATGTAATTACTTTTAGAAATACTGATACATACAATAAGCACTTCAGAGTGCCATCCCAAAACCCCAGGCTCAGAGGTATATAGCTTTAAAAATCCTAGGTATTTCTCTCATCTCAGCCACATTTTTTGCTCATTCCAAGAATATTTCAGATAACAAATCACAGGGACAAGCAAGTATGCTTTCCTTCTAATGGCACTGCACCATTGCTGGACTATGATTGCCCTTCTCATTCCTCAGCTCACTATTCGAGTTGAAAGATCTGGGCTTTCCCTGCATGGGCCAGGGATTTCTGGGAGATTCAGATCACATTAGGGTTTAGGGTCTATAACCTGCCGCTTTCATAATGCAGAGAGCACCCTGTTGTTTGCAAGACGCAAGGCTGATGTTGGATGTCATGAAATGGATAAGTGACCATCAGCCAGTGCCCCGAGTGTCCTCCCTCAGGGCTCTGGGGTGTCTAAAGTGCTCTCATGTGGTTGGAAGAGTGGGGCACTCCAGGAGAGGCTTCTGCTCCCTGGCACAGAGTGTCTTCCAATGACATAGTCAAATGAAACGGAACCGCAGTCATTGTGCAGATGAAGCAGATTTTTGCCCAGTGACCTCCTCTACAATGTAATCAGAGCCTTCCTTTAATGGACTGAAAATCCAAACCAATTAGAAAACTGTCTGACCCAAACCATAGTTCAGTTCAGACTATGAGAGAGGCTATTGTCTTTAATGTACTTCACCTCTCCCCTGAAACAAGCCCTGCTGCTTTCAGAAGGTTATAATTATGCCCATGCAGCAAAACTATAAATGGCCTTCCTTAAAAGGAGCAGACATCAAAATGATATCCTGGGTCCTTACCTTGAGCAAGATGAAACCACAGACATTGGAGAAGTATGGCTACTATATTTTCAGGCAAAAGATCTGAAGATATGCGGAAAGAGAAACTTTAATAAATTGATTTTTTTTTAAATAACAAAGAGGAGTTTTAGTTGCTTTTAGTTGCTTATTCAGGAGGACAGGACAGATTCCTGCATGTCCATGCTCAGAGGACGTACAGGAGATGCAGGGGACTGCCCATAAATTCCAGGGAATTTCCTAGAAAATCAAACTGAAGGTCAGTGTGCATGAACAGCTGGGGCAGTAGCCCTACAATCCTCTCTTTAAATACATAATTCTAGGAAGGAATTAATTTTGAAAAAATTAGAAGTAGACCAAATTAACCAAAGTGTTGTTTTTTCAGCTGAATCATCTGCCACCCCACCTGGCTGCAGGAAAGTCCTGAGCACACTGACAAGACGAGGGACACTGTTCTCAGACCTTATGTGGGAAGAAAACACACAAGGTTATCCAAGGCAGGTTGTAAGTCAGTGCACTTTCCATGCTGTGGAGATGACAGAGAGCAGGGCAGATATCAGACATGCTAGTAGCAAACACTGTCACCTGCCTACAGAGGGCCTCACGGGGGATCTTAACTTGGTGGGCCATTATTAGTTGATTGCCTCAAAGCTCAAAATCCGCCCATCTTTGCCTGCTCTGGGATAACTGGAGCAGGTAGTTCCCTGTAAACATCTCCTTTGCAGTCTGGATCATATAAAGGCCTTCGCCAATAGAGGGCACTAGAGAGACACTGCAAGGCCAGAAAAAAAAACACTGATTTTCCTTTCTTCAGGTATGGACTTGCTATGCATGGTCAGCAGCGGTCAACCTTCACCATACTCTCCAGGAAGGTTCCCTAGCGCTGGTGGGCCACAGGTAGTGACTCTCCTCAGACGTTCTGAACCTCAGCCAGGGGTGAGGGAGGAGCTTCCTCTTAAGTTGCTTCATTGTTCCCTGCCTCAGCCTAGGGATGGGAGCTGCTTTCTGCAGTTATTAATTCTTTGCCTCTTGGAGTCCTTCCTCACTCCTTTTACTTGTTAAGTATCTTTTACAAGTTAGCAATTCTTCATATTAAAGTTTATCTTTTCAAATTAGTTAAGTGGTTTCTACCTGTATGAGATCTCCATGCTGATAAGGACTCCAAGGGGTACTAAGGTCTATTACTTGCCTTTGCATATCTGAAAACTCAGAGCATATGGAGAGTTTAGTGTATGTTACCACTGAAAAGACTTGGTTGAAAACATTGGTTGGACCATTTTCTAGCTTTGTTATCAAGACAACTTATATAAATAACATTCTACTTAAAAGAGATAATTCATTCATTCAATAAACATGTTTACTGAGATCTTATGAAATGCCAGGTACTATTGTAGACATTAGGGATACAACAAAAATCCCTGCCCACAAGGAGCTTATATTCTGGCAGGAAAAAGCAGGCAATAATTAAAGGAATATATAAGATATATAGTATGTTATATAATAATACATGCTATGCAAAAATATACTAGGCAGGAAAGGAGGATAGGAAATGTAGGGAAGTTGAAAGTTTAGACAGAATGACCGGTTGAGTGCACTTTCCCTTTCCACGGAAGACTGTGCTCCCCCAGCTGGAGCTGAAACACTGAAGACAAAGCACTAAGACATCTCATCAGACCAGAGTGGAGCAGAACAGGTAAAGCAGAGCAGGGTAGAGTGGAGCAGACCATCAAAGGGCAGAGAAAGCAGAGCAGACCCGTGTTGCCAGAGAGGGGCCTGGCCCCAGGGCCACCTCGTAGCCATGCTGTTCCACAGCTGTGTGGCTTCACAATTGGGCTGTAACACTACTGAGCTGTCCCACAGCTGTGCTGTTCTCACAGCCGCGCTGTATCACAGTTGAGCTGTTCACACTGAATAAAGTTCCCTTCTTCACCACACCCCAAACTGGGGGTGCCTGTTGGCGCTGAATTGGCACCAATGACCATTGTTGACAGAACTAGAATACAACCAGTACTATTGCATCTAACTTTCTTCCCCATTCCATCCACTTGCCAAATGTATTCCGAATTTTATCATTCCTTGTTTACTAATTTGTGCTTTTCATACTTTCCCATGTGTGATGTATCCCTCAATAACATTATTGTTCGGTTTTTCTTATTTTTAAGCTTTATAAAAATATTAGTCTTTTTATCTTTTTTCCACTTAAGAAGATATTTATAAAGCTCCTGCATTCATTTCCATTGCTTCATAGAATTGCCTTGTGTGAGTATACCAAAAAGGTTCAATACTAGCAGCCATTTGGTCCATTTCCAATTCTGTTGCTGTGAACAACAGCGCCATGAACATTCTTAGACTCTCCTGGTGCACATGTGCAAAAATTGAAACATGAGATTGCCAACTGATGGCTGTTGATGCCAATTCAACACCAACAGGAGTTCCCAATGTGGGATGTGCAAACAGCTCAATTAAAAAAAAAAAAAAAAAAAAAACTGATTGGGGAAAACCTCTCTGAAAATACAGCATTTTAGTGAATTCTTGAAGGAGATGCGAGAATTAGCCATGAGAATGCCTGGGGGAAAGTTATTGCTGGTTAAGGATTGTTCCCAAAAGTGTTGCTTAAAGAGTTCATGACCAGTGTGGCTGGGGCAGAATAAGTGAGGGAAAACGAATTCTAGGAAATGAGGTCAGAAAGGTAGCAGAGGGTGAGATTGTGAGACCTGGAAATTACTTAGCCCAGTGCCCGACCCATGCTCCCTAAATGGTTGCTGTAACAGCTACCTTTGGGATGGTGAGCTGCCAATAGAAAGAGAAGTCCTCAGTGCAGGAGCCACAGCCTGTTCACTTCTGAATGTCTAATCTATGCGATAGTACCCAGCACAAAGAAAGTGCTGAATGAATGATGAACAAATTATTTACTCTAATTACACACATGAGATTGTTTTGTGAGGTCAGAACATAAGTTATTAATTTATAACATGTGCTACACTTCTCTAATGTACTAATTATGTCAATTGGCTACCCAGGGCACTCCCAACCAGATATCAAGGTAGTTAGGCAACATAATTAATCAAGAGAAAACTGCTTAATAAGCATGGAATACGGTCAAAGAAAGTTGGATAGTCTTAAGGGATGTTACTTTCAATTCTGTCTTCCTTGCCTTGGCAATTTTACACATCCAGGCTAGTAAATTGGGTCAAAGCAGGAAATGGAATAAATACACCAAAGAGACCTTGTTGGTTGCTTGGCCAAGACTCATCCCCTCTCCCTACCCCACAGTTATTAGATACCTATCCCACAAGTCCTGGCTAACAGGTACCAGAGAGCTGCGCTTCAGGGAAGACTAGGCCACGTTCCAGTTCCAGAGAGTGAATCACAATTGATCTAAACCAATCACAGTAATCCCATTCTCCTTAAAGGGATTACTTAGGCAAAAGGCCAGTGTCTCAATTTTGACTAACAAGACTCGAAGAGAGGACTAGCTGGGTAGTTTCGGGAGTTGCTTTTTTTCCTTCACTCCTAAACAGATTTGCATGAGGAGGAGCCTGCTGTTGTGCTTCTTAGACAGCTGTGTGCAGGGGTGCTGCCAGGAGCTGACACAGCTCCCTTGCAACCAAGTGCAGACAAACCTAAAGGTAAAAGTCAGGCTGAGGGGGTCCCAGTTCACCATGACGACGTAAGAGGACCCTGAGCTTACCTCTTCACACCGAATCTACAGAACAAATCCAGAGGAACACATGAAACAACTTTGAAAAAAAACTAAAAGTCAGCTGGTGACACAGGCTCCTTCAAATGAGGCTAACAAGAGAAGGCCCACATTGAAACAGGAAGGAAGAGAGGCTGGGACACAGCCTGGCCACAAACCCCACTCCCAGCATGGCCCACACTCTGGAGCAAACTCGAACACAGCGCTGCTCCTTGAAGAGAGAAGATCTGAACCCCACATCTAGCAACCTCCAGCTTTTAAGATCTGCACCTGAGAGACAAGCCTCCAAAACACCCAGCTTTGAAAACCAAGGGCAAGACACACAGGCTGGAGGGACTTGAGCACCGGTGCCCGCTCGCAAGGACTCACCTGCCGGGTCCGGCATGGAGCACCAATGGCAGGGTGCCAGAGAATCAGAGTGGGTGAGGTCCTTTCCGTGGGTCCACAGAACTTTGGCCTGAGGGGCAGACATCTGGTTCAGCACACATTCGGGGCCTGCTGGACGCTCTCTGGGGTGAAGACTGGCAGTCTCCATCTTCACGCTGCCTCTCCGCCTTGCTCTTTCTGGGAGTGCCAGCATTTTTTAAAGTCTAGGTTTTCTGCCACGCTACAGAACACCAGTATCTCGTAGACCGAATCTTTGACAGGCATCTGCTGCCCTCGTTTTAGCTGCTGCCACCAGGGATACCTCCCCATAGCCGGGCTCTGGTGGTCCCTGGTGTTTTCTCTTATAGGTCCCACAGGACTTTAACCAGCCGAGTTTTTAAACGGCCACCGCCTCCAGGGCACAGCCAAACCAAACCACCACAAGCTCAGTCTTTCTGGGAAAGAGGCCTAATAGCTTCTGAACGTGGCTGCAGCCTGATTAAATACAGGTCACGGGCCCTATCCTCGTGCAGTGCTGCCTCTGCCTGAACTCCGGAGTCAGCATTGCCCTGAAAGAGCTTTTACATGTGCCAGGTGCACCAACCTTTGTGGCTGCTGCCCGAGGACACCCCTTGATTGCCTGTCTCTGGAAGCCAAAGGGCTTTGGTTTTGGATCCCACAGGATGGTAACTATCAGAGAGAGTTCTTGGCACGCTACCACCCCCAGAACACAGACAGCAGAACAAGACACCCCCCCGCCCAGTCTTCCTGTCAAAGAGGCCCATTCGCTTGTTGTGGAACTTCAGCGTGAAGCAGGCTTCAGGTGTGGCACGCTTCAGGTATGGCACACATCTAGAGGCCTACAGACTCGAATCATATGTTAATGCTATAGTGATCAAAACAGTATGGTATTGGCATAAAAAGCAGACACACAGATCAACGGAACAGAATAGAGAGCCCAGAAAGAAGGCCACGCCTATCAGGTCAATTAATTTATGACAAAGAAACCAAGGATATATATATACAACGGGAAAGGACAGTCTCCTTGATAAACAATGATGGAAGAACTGGACAGCCACATGTAAAGGAATGAAACTAGAGCACTATCTTACACCATACGCAAAAATTAACTCAAAATGGGTTAAGCACTTGAATGTAAGACTTGAAACCATAAAATTCCTAGAAGAAAATAAAGGTGGCAAGTTGCTTGCATGGCTGTTGGCAATATTTTGGATTTGACACCAAAAGCAAGGCAACAAAAGTAAAAATCAACAGGTGAGACTACGCAAAACTAAAGAGCTTCTGCACAGTGAAGAAAACTATCAATGAAATGAAAAGACAACCTAATGAATGGGAGAAAGTATTTGCAAATTATATATCTGATAAAAGATTAATCTTCAAAATACATAAAGAACTCACCACTTAATAGCAAAAAATAAAATAACCTGATCTAAAACTGGGAAAAGAATTCAAATGGACATTTTTCCAAAGAAGACATACAGATGGCTAATAAATATATGAAAAGATGCTCATTATCACTAATCATCAGAGAAATGCAAATCAAAACTTCAGGAGCTGTCCATTCTAAAACAAAAGGCATAAGTCACTAAACTTTATGAAACTCCATATTTATCACTATCAGTTACCCTTTATGTCTCATGCCTGTATTCATATTTTGCAAGCTAGTTTTACACTCAAGGTAAACACAGAATTGTTCTTATACTTTTAGGTCCAATTTGAATATACCTTCTCCTGTGTCATTTTCTTAAAAACATGGTAAGAATAGTTAAAAATGGAAATAAAAATTTGTCATATGAAAGACCAATTTCAAATAAAGAGACCAATTGAGAAACAGAAAAAAAATAGCAACACCAAATGCCGGCAAGGACGCAGAGAAATCGGGTAACTCATGTATTGCTGGTGCGCGTGTGAAATGTGGGAAATAGGTCGATGGTTTGTTATGAAAAGTAAACATACAATCACCATGTGACCCAGCAATTGCAACGTTGGGTATTTATCCCAAAGTGAAAATTTATATTCACAAGTGAGTGAAACTGTATAAAATCCTGTACATGAATTTTCATAACAGCTTTAGGAGTAATGGCTACAAACTGGAAATAACCCAGGTGTCTTACAATGGATGAACAGTCGAACACACTCTGGTATATCCATAGGAACACTACTTTGCAATAAGAAGAATGAATTATTGAACACACAACCTCAATAAATCTCCAGGGAATTATGCTGAATTTTTTAAAGCCAAAAAGTCACATATTGTATCATTCCATTTATATGAGATCGTTGAAGAGACAAAGCCTCGAAATGAAGAACAGATTGGTGGACGGCAGGAGCCGGAGACGGGGCTGCAGGGTGGGAGGGCGGGGCAGGTGTGACTATTTAAGGGCAACACAAAGGGTCCTTGTGGCCACAGAGCAGTTCGTCTATCTTGACTGTGATGGTGAATACAAGAATGTACACATGTAATAAAACTATAGAACTAAATATCAACAAATGTACACATAAATACGAGCAAAAATGGGGAGATATTAGTTTTTTAAAAGGTCAATATGCTAAGGATAGCAGAACAGAAAAATGGCAAGAGCCTGGGTCTTTGCTCACGTTATTGAACTGTAAATTAATCAGCCTAGGAAATCTCTTAACTCTAGAACTCACAATGTTATATGAGATAATAAATTTGCTTTTATTTAAAGAAATTTTGGTAGATCTCATATTAATTTTCTGAGGCTGGGTGGCTTAAACCACTGAAATTTGTTTTTTCACAGTTTTGGAGACTAGAAGACCAAGATCCAGGTGTGGGCAGGTGTGGTTTCCCGTGAGTGCTCTCCCCTTGGCTTGGAGATGGCCACCTTCTTGCTGTGTCCTCAGGGGGCCTTTCTTCTGTGAGTGTACCCCTGGCGTCTCTTCCTCCTCTTATAATGACAACAGTCATTTGAATTAAGATCCTGTCCTTAGTACCTTGTTTTACCTTAATTATCATTTCAAAATTTCTATCTCCAAATATAGTCACATTTGGGATTGGGACTTCAACATATGAATTTGGAGGGCACAATTCAGTTCAAGTTCAGAACAGGTCTCATCTTATAGAGAATATGCCATCTCTTAGGTCATTGTGACAATTTCAGGGTGACAGTGCAAGTCTACTGTCATAACACCTAATAGTAATCATAGGTTGCCCATGAAATTTTTAATTTACATAATATAATAGAACGGTTAGACTAGATGAGCTTTAAATCCCTTTCAACTGTAAGATTCTATGGGTACATTTGTTTATTGGTAATAATTTTAAAGATTATAATTATCAATATGATATATCAGTTGAATTAAGCTCAGCTTCAAGGGACAGAAATATCTTTAAAAATGCAGCTAAAAGTGGCTTAAGTCACAATCATTAAAGAAAATCCAGAGGTAGAGAAAATCCAAAATTAGTTAATAAAGTTGCTTAACAAGCCATCGGAGCTAAGATTCATCCCATCCTTCTGGCCGCCAGTGGTCCACACGTCAGTAGTTCCTTCATGGCCACAAAATGACCACAGCGGCTCCAGGTACCACGTTACTAAATGGCACTTTCATACACAAGACCAAGGGAAAGGGAAATATCTTTGCATCCTTCCGTTTTTTTTAAGAATAAAGAAAGCTTCTCGTGAAGATTCCTGTTGGGCAGTTTTGTCATATACTTACCATGATTGGTTTAAAATAGCAGACTTCTCATTTCTCATTGATAGAATTAGATAACACACATACCAAATCAATCAAAGGCAAATTATGAGTGTTTTGGGGAGTGATGAGGAGCCAGCTTTCCCTAAAACAGATGCCTCCTGAGAAAAAAGTGACAAAAGCAAGGACAAAGTGTTACCAAACAGCAATGGGGGCCCCGATGCCCACCACCACCCTCTAGGCAAAATTCCAGAGGCAAAATTTTGCCGATAAAGGAAAGGAGCTTCACGATTTTAGAATAACAGCTTTCCAGGTGAATTAGTAACTTAAGCCTATCAACCAAGGCTAAACTCCTTAATTCTTTAGTACAGCTTTAATCACTTAAGCCTATCATTAAGGCTAAACTCTAATATCTGAGTACTCCTATCATTCCCCCTGCTAGCTTTATTTTATTTCTATAGGGTTAGTTTACAAACTAAAACAACATAAGATACAAAAGTTACACAATTTTGGAAGAATGGCAGGCTTCCACCTCAGAGCCCAAGCCCTCTGAAACACCCAAAGAATAACCCTGCCACCCTCTGCCAGGTCAGCCTGATCCTAGGCTGCGCCCAGAGTTCCTTCCCATTCAGAGTACCACCCATTGGGCAACGCAAGCAGCTGCAGCACTGTCGTCCAGACATCCTCGAGGAAGCCTGAGAGCCAGACCCTCCGAGGCCCTGACAGCCCTTCTTTTATTTCAAATCTTCTCACCCATGATTCCATACACTCTGCAGGCATTCAGCTTCTCAGTCAGTCCTATCCTAGGCTCCTTACCATTTTCTCTGCAAACTCCTCCTAGAGCCCCTTCCCTCTTCTCCCCAGTGATCTGATTAGATCGCTCTGCATCAAAAGGATAAGGAGATCTGTGGGTTACAGATATAACAACCCATTGTTAAAATCTCAAATCAGAGCCGTCAGTAGGAATGAACATTTAATATCAAGGTGGCCCTGGAAAATCGGAAAGACCATAGAGCTGGTGGCCACAGCTGTTTTCATCCTCATGTTCCCTAGAAATATCAGAAGACAAGGATGGAATTTCTGAACTATTTTCAATATTTCAACAACCCTAGAAAAAAGTTTGCACAAACTGGCTAAAATGTTAATTTTTTTTGAAGCTGATTGAAATTCTATGAAGTCAATATGCCAAAGATTATTCTCTCATGCTGATCTGGGAGCTTATATTGACTGTTAAATATATACTGAATTAACAAAAAAATTTTAACAAATTAACAACTGAATAAATATATTTTTAAGATAGAACCTTTTAAAACAAGGAATCCATGGAGGAAAAATATTTTTAAAGGGTCATTAGCGGGAAAAAAAACTCATAAGAAATTGTTGATTCTCAAACCATTCCCTTCCTCAAGGAAATATGAAAGATTTTAGTTATTCGTGACTCAGGAGTGCTGAGCTCTCCAAGGAGACAACAAGTAACTAACATTCACAGAAATTAAACTATTCAATCTTAGTCTGCTCTTGCCTTGGTGGTTATCTTTACACCAATAATATGCTCAAAAATCACCATCTTTCCATATCATTAATTCATAGTATTTCTTGAATAAATTCATTAATTAATCAAAGTGGGATGTAATAGGCAATCCTGTTATTTTTTTTTTCCTGTGGGAAAGAACTAATCAATATCGAGTATTTAAATTAAATTATATTAGCAAAATATACTTATTTGATATGATAGGCATTTGCATTTTATACCCTGCAATTACCATCTGCTAGTAGTAACTTAATTGTTTAATACATAATTACCAAGGAGAGTAAACATTAATAAAAATGGTGAGCATTTTATTATGAGTCCTTCTAGTTTTATTTTGCAATAGTGACAACTATATTTAGCATTAATTGAAGCCAGAGAATGGTAATGAGAAATGGTCGCATAGCTATTGAATATTAAATGACCAAAGGAAATAGCTAGTTCCACAAGTAGTGTTTGGGGAAAAGAATAAATCGTAGCATAAATTGTCAAGTGTTTTGAGTATGTGTTTGGTTGCTAATGTAATTGGGTTGGACAAAAACAATTGGCTAGAAAGAGAATGCACTCAGATTACATAAACACCCCCATCCTCATGCCTTTTTATTAGGTTAGCACCTGATCCTGCTTGGCAGTTAAAAGATACAATTAGCCTGCTTAAAAATCATCAAATACAGAGCAGACATTGATCTCAGATTGTTAGAAGATGTCTCTGAAGTTTTTCTTTTCTTTTCCCTTTTTTTAAGTGAATGACTATGGCTTGCATTTACACACTGGTGAAGTGGGCACTCAGCGACAAATATATTTGATACTCCATGTCAGACTGGAGGGCCACTGTCCAAAGCAACTTGTAGGTTTCCAGGAAGATCCACAATAACTCAAATAAGTCAGGGTATGAGGAACATAAAAATGGGATAAAGAAAAAGGAATGTCACAGCTATACAGAAAGAGGAACCAGAGTAGGATCTAGGCTCAAGGCTGAAGGTTTAAGAAGATAAACTAAATGGTGCAACTAAATGCCTCTGGAGTCCTCAGCAGCAGTATATCTGTGCTTCAGTGTCCCACAGTCCACTCCAGCTCACTCCCCATGCCTTCTCTGTTTTCTCTTCCTATGAACTGGCTTTGCCACCCTCTCATCTGTTTCTCCACCTTGAAATGTCTGCTCATTCAAAACTGCAGTTCATGTATAGTTTTCCTCACTCATGACCATCTCTACCTCATTCCCTTTCCCTTTGTGAACTCCTTTATTCTATTGGAACATCCCACTTAAAATGCCCAAGACAGGGTATCTTATTGGCTTAGATTACCTTTTCATGCCCAGGTCACTGATTAGCTCATACATTGACTGCCTTTGGGACAGGTGCCTATTCTAGTCTAACCAATCATGAGCAGGAGAGGAACAGACATACTGTACTTGGCTGCCAAGTACCAAATGTGGCTGCCCAGGGCTCTTCTTTCAGTAGGGCCTGAAGATGAGGCACTTCCCTCAGGAGCACCTGAAGATTAGCCAGGCAGTGTGACTGGCATCTCTAGGGGGAAAAAAAAACAAAAAACACTAAATCAGGAGAACTCAGGCAAAAGACACGCCCATAGGTAGCTACATTGTCTGGGTTGCAGATCTTCAGTGAGTCAGTAAGTCGGACAATCATTCCATATTTACTTTATATAATGTAATCATAGTCTATACTTCTTTTATTTTCAAACTAAATTTTAACAACGATGAGAGTTTCTTTTAGTTGTTCTAATGCAACTAGCTTCATGAGTCAACACAACTAGAATAGAGATCCATGGGAAATTACCATCTTCTCCAACTCCCACGAAATAAATTCCCTTTAGAATCCATGAATCATTGTCTATCCACTGCATTCTGTAGGAGACATTTCAAAATAAAGGGCAGTTATTATTTATTGTTTGTAATGAAGCCAACTCAACCCAGAGGGACATTGTGAGGATCACTGTCAGATTTTGTAAAATGCCTTTGGCTTTTCAATAGAAAGGTACTATATATGATAATAAAAGAAATAGCAATAATATTCTTGCACAACCCTGACACTGAGTTAATCTTTGTCTTAAAAATGGGATAGTTCATCTCTAGACCTTATGGGGATTACTGAATTCAATTTGTTCTGAGAATGCTGAGGCTGATGAAAAAGGATACTCATTATAAAAGCACTTTCTCCAGTCACTGCTGTGTTCAATACGTGTTGCTTTTAACTTTTATTTATATTGAAGAGTTGATCATTATTTGTAAATATTACTAATATTACTTATGATCATTATTTGCATGATATTACTAATTGGAATATGAACCCTATAAAAATGTTACATAGGTGGCATAGGACAAACTTTTTAAAAATAAGGTACCAGAAACTGCAGATATGCTTACCTAGATGCACTCATGTGCTCATGTAGTTATATACACAAAAGAAGGAAAAAGGGAGAAGGGGGAGGGAGGGGGAAGAGAGAGAGAGAGAGAGAGAGAGGAGATGAGAGAGACAGGGAGAGAGAGACAAAGCAAGAAAAGGAGTTATAGATTGAGACTTAAGAATAATACTATAATTATACAAATGTTATATATATGTAAAGATCGTGCCTGTGTTACTTTACAAAGCATCATCGTATATATATTTTTTATTTGGTTCTCGCTAGAAACGTTGGAGCTATGTAAGGAGATGAGGCTTGTTTAGCTCTCTTGTTTTGGGGACTGTTACTATTCAAAGACAATCAGACTTTCTGAAGGACAATAGATCGCAGGGTAGGGGAGCAGGTGAGTCAACAGGTTCCTGGTGGAGACAAAGGGAGAGACCCCAAGAAAGCACAGAAAGCTGATGAACCTGAATACTAGTGTTCTCCATTGGGATCCAGTGGAGATTTCCAAGTGTTTTCCTTTAACCTTGGCAACACCTAGGTTAGGGTCAGGACAGGGATGCTTCATGGGGCAATAAGATTTTAAGGAGTTAGATCATTTGGATGATTCCTTTCTAAGCAATTTCTAGGAAAGCAGAGACCAGGATAGTAGCACAAGCCACAGAGATTGATTGATTGATTAATTAATTAATTAAAACTAAGGCAAGAGTGAGGGGGGCTCTTTTGAAATCTGAGATTCATGCCAGGCCTTCTGTGGGCAGTTGTCTAAGACTCTAAGTACGACTCACGTGTTTGATGTGCAATTAATTCTTTATAGACAAACAAGTTGTTTTGATCTGATTTCAACCAGAACTGAGTAAATGTTTCCAGAGAAGCTGCCCCAGGCTTGCTTCTGCAGATACTCTTATCAATTTCTGCCTCTTAGGAAATGCTCACCCTCCTCTCGATTCTTTTTTTAATTCTCACTTTTCTCAAAATCCAGGCTGTCTCAAGTCTGGCAGCCTAGCAACTTTCTCCCTGTAGAAAACTTCACTATGTCATCCTGCCATTTCTAAATCGAATTTAGAATTACTTTTCTAGTTTTTACAACTCTTCCTGGGCTTGCTCCTCCTTCTCTTTCCAAATTCATTTCTCCTTATCTTCCATCAATCTGTCGCCTTCAACTCCACCCCCTCACTCCACTTCTTGGCTTGTCAGGCAGTTACTGTTTGAATGAGGAGATTAAAAATCTCATTTATCACTTTCGAGATGTCTCACAGGAACATATTGCAAAGCTTCCCTCACACCCAAGAGAGAGGAAGAGAGAGAAAGCATGACACCTAAAAATGAATCTCTAAAGAGGGAGCATCCCTAAAATAGAGCAAAACAATAAATCGATGCTGCTCTGCTTTCTTACAAAACAAAATAAGCTCACAATGGAACATTCCCTTTGCAGCTGATCACTTACCAAATCACTCTCTATTCTGGAGAAATTCTACAAATTGCTAATTCCCCTTGAAAAAGGAAATTCATGCTTTTCAAACCACTGCAACAAGTCGCAGGGGAAAAAGCTGCAAGGATACACCCCCACGCTCACTTGGCACCAGCACTGCCCTGGTCTGGGTTACACCACTGAGAAGACTTTGTCTGTTCTGAGGCACGCTGCATCAAAACTGCTACCCTCTTCATAGGCCAGCCTTCCCCAGGCTTAACAAAAGGGTGAATTCCTAATGGCCCAAGGTTACATCAAATGGTTGCTATAGCCGCCTCCTCCTTGGCATACACCGTTTTCCCCCTAGGCAATAAAACTGAGATAATGGTGGACAGGTGTACAACGACATAAAATCTGGATCTAGGCTCAAAACTGAACTTTTTTCCTCCTGGCAGGAACACCAGACGGTGGTGTCTTGATCCTGCCATGCTCATATTCTGTGAGTGACAGCAGGCAATGAAATGCAAAGGAAAAGAGAGATATGTCACATGGTCTCCCCCACCCCCAAATGATGGCCAAGGGCTTTGTTTGAACTACTTTGTGGCTGATGGGAGATAGAACTCCAAGTTCTGAAAAAGACTGCCTACTGCCATGTTAGGATCTTTATGATGTCACTAAGGGTCTTCTGTCTTCCAAATACAATGAAACATTATTCAGTAAAAGAACGTGGTATAAACTGGGAAATGCAGGTTACTATGTCAGAGTCAAGTGGATGGGTTCTGCTAGCAGGCTTCTATTTCTTTGTATAACATATAGGAAAAGAGATGAAACTGCTACCAAAAATTAAAAAGAGGAAGGAAGGAAGGAAGGAAGGAAGAGAGAGAGAGAGAGAAAGAAAGAGAGAGAGGGAGAGA